>CM037861.1:835157-1142391 GCA_021292105.1 Anadara kagoshimensis
TTTTCTGGGTGATATTTGTTGATATTGTTTTTGTAGCTATTAATACCCCTTATTTTCTGGGTGATTTGTTGATATTGTTTTTGTAGGCTATTACTACCCCTATTTTCTGGGTGACATTTGTTGATATTGTTTTTTGTAGGCTATTAAATACCCCTATTTTCTGGTGACATTTGTTGATATTGTTTTGTAGGCTATTATACCCTATTTTCTGGATGACATTTGTTGATATTGTTTTTGTAGGCTATTAATACCCCTATTTTCTGGGTGACATTTTGTATTTGTTTTTGTAGGCTATTAATACCCATTTTCTGGTGTGACATTTGTTGATATTGTTTTTGTAGGCTATTAATGCCCTTATTTTCTGGGTGACATTTGTTGATATTGTTTTTTGTAGGCTATTCATACCCCTATTTTCTGGGTGACATTTGTTGATATTGTTTTTGTAGCTATTAATACCTTATTTTCTGGTGATATTTGTTGATATTGTTTTTGTAGGCTATTAATACCCCTATTTTCTGGGTGACATTTGTTGATATTGTTTTTTGTAGGCTATTAATACCCTTATTTTCTGGGTGATATTTGTTGATATTGTTTTGTAGGCTATTAATACCCCTATTTTCTGGTGATTTTTGTTGATATTGTTTTTTTCTAGGCTATTAATACCCTTATTTTCTGGTGATATTTGTTGATATTGTTTTTGTAGGCTATTAATACCCCTAGTTTTCTGGGTGATATTTGTTTGATATTGTTTTTGTAGGCTATTAATACCCCTATTTTCTGGGTGACATTTGTTGATATTGTTTTTGTAGGCTATTAATACCCCTATTTTCTGGTGATACATTTGTTGATATTGTTTTTTAGGCTATTAACCCCTTTATTTTCTGGGTGACATTTGTTGATATTGTTTTTGTAGGCTATTAATACCCCTTTTTCTGGGTGAAATTTGTTGATAATTGTTTTTTGTAGGCTATTAATACCCCTATTTTCTGGGTGATATTTGTTGATATATTGTTTTTGTAGGCTATTAATACCCCTATTTTCTGGGTGACATTTGTTGATATTGTTTTTGTAGCTATTATACCCCTATTTTCTGGATGAACATTTTGTTGATATTGTTTTTGTAGGCTATTATACCCTATTTTCTGGTGACATTTGTTGATATTGTTTTTGTAGGCTATTAATACCCCTATTTTCTGGTGACATTTGTTGATATTGTTTTTGTAGGCTATTATACCCCTATTTTCTGGGTGACATTTGTTTGATATTGTTTTTGTAGGCTATTAATACCCCTATTTTCTGGGTGACATTTGTTGATATTGTTTTTGTAGGCTATTAATACCCTATTTTCTGGTGACATTTGTTGATATTGTTTTTTTTGTAGTCTATATAATACCCTATTTTTCTGGTTACATTTGTTGATATTTTTTTTTGTAGGCTATTAATACCCTTATTTTCTGGTGATATTTGTTGATATTGTTTTTGTAGGCTATTAATACCCCTATTTTCTGGTGACATTTGTTGATATTGTTTTTGTAGGCTATTAATACCCTTATTTTCTGGGTGATATTTGTTTGATATTGTTTTTTGTAGGCTATTAATACCCTTATTTTCTGGGTGATATTTGTTGATATTGTTTTTCTAGGCTATTAATACCTTTATTTTCTGGGTGATATTTGTTGATATTGTTTTTGTAGGCTATTAATCCCTTATTTTCTGGGTGATATTTGTTGATATTGTTTTTGTCTGGCTATTAATACCTATTTTCTGGGTGACATTTGTTGATATTGTTTTTGTAGGCTATTATACCCTTATTTTCTGGTGACATTTTGTTGATATTGTTTTTGTAGGCTATTAATACCCTTATTTTCTGGTGACATTTGTTGATATTGTTTTTCTAGGCTATTAATACCCTTATTTTCTGGGTGATATTTGTTGATATTGTTTTGTAGGCTATTATACCCTTATTTTCTGGTGATATTTGTTGATATTGTTTTTGTAGGCTATTAATACCCTATTTTCTGGGTGACATTTGTTGATATTTTTTTGTAGGCTTATTATGCCCTATTTTCTGGGTGACATTTGTTGATATTGTTTTTGTAGGCTATTAATGCCCTTATTTTTGGGTGACATTTGTTGATATTGTTTTTGTAGGCTATTAATACCCTTATTTTCTGGGTGACATATTGTTGATATTGTTTTTGTAGGCTATTATACCTTATTTTCTGGGTGATATTTGTTGATATTGTTTTTGTAGGCTATTAATCCCTATTTTTCTGGTGACATTTGTTGATATTGTTTTTGTAGGCTATTAAACCCCTATTTTCTGGATGACATTTGTTGATATTGTTTTTGTATCTATTAATACCCCTATTTTCTGGGTGACATTTTGTTGATATTGTTTTTGTAGGCTATTAATACCCCTATTTTTCTGGATGACATTTGTTGATATGTTTTTGTAGGCTATTAATACCCTATTTTCTGGGTGACATTTGTTGATATTGTTTTTGTAGGCTATTAATACCCTATTTTCTGGGTGACATTTGTTGATATTGTTTTTTGTAGGCTATTAATACCCTATTTTCTGGGTGACATTTGTTGATATTGTTTTGTAGGCTATTAATACCCCTATTTTCTGGTGACATTTGTTGATATTGTTTTTGTAGGCTATTATACCCTTATTTTCTGGGTGACATTTGTTGATATTGTTTTTGTAGGCTATTAATACCCCTATTTTCTGGGTGACATTTGTTGATATTGTTTTTTGTAGGCTATTAATACCCTTATTTCTCTGGTGACATTTGTTGATATTGTTTTTTGTAGGCTATTAATACCCTATTTTCTGGGTGACATTTGTTGATATTGTTTTTAGGCTATTAATACCCTTATTTTCTGGGTGATATTTGTTGATATTGTTTTTTGTAGGCTATTATACCCTTATTTTCTGGGTGATATTTGTTGATATTGTTTTTTAGGCTATTAATACCCTATTTTCTGGTGACATTTGTTGATATTGTTTTTGTAGGCTATTAATACCCCTATTTTCTGGGTGACATTTGTTTGATATTGTTTTTGTAGGCTATTAAACCCTTATTTTCTGGTGACATTTGTTGATATTGTTTTTGTAGGCTATTAATCCCCTATTTTCTGGGTGATATTTGTTGATATTGTTTTTTGTAGGCTATTAATACCCCTATTTTCTGGTGATATTTGTTGATATTGTTTTTGTAGGCTATTAATACCCATATTTTCTGGGTGACATTTGTTGATATTGTTTTTGTAGGCTATTAATACCCCTATTTTCTGGGTGATTTGTTGTATTGTTTTTTGTAGGCTATTAATACCCTATTTTCTGGGTGACATTTGTTGATATTGTTTTTGTAGGCTATTAATACCCCTATTTTCTGGGTGACATTTGTTGATATTGTTTTTGTAGGCTATTAATACCTATTTTCTGGGTGACATTTGTTGATATTGTTTTTGTAGGCTATTAATACCCCTATTTTCTGGGTGACATTTGTTGATATTGTTTTTGTAGGCTATTAATGCCCTATTTTTCTGGTGACATTTGTTGATATTGTTTTTGTAGGCTATTAATACCCCTATTTTTCTGGGTGACATTTGTTGATATTGTTTTTGTAGGCTATTAATACCCTTATTTTCTGGGTGATATTTGTTGATATTGTTTTTTGTAGGCTATTAATACCCCTATTTTCTGGTGAATTTGTTGATATTGTTTTTGTAGGCTATTAATACCCTTATTTTCTGGGTGACATTTGTTGATATTGTTTTTGTAGGCTATTAATACCCCTATTTTCTGGGTGATATTTGTTTGATATTGTTTTGTAGGCTATTATACCCCTATTTTCTGGGTGATATTTGTTGATATTGTTTTTTTGTAGGCTATTAATACCTATTTTCTGGGTGACATTTGTTGATATTGTTTTTGTAGGCTATTAATACCCTTATTTTCTGGGACATTTGTTGATATTGTTTTTTGTAGGCTATTAATGCCCCTATTTTCTGGGTGATTTTGTTGATATTGTTTTGTAGGCTATTATACCCTATTTTCTGGGTGACATTTGTTGATATTGTTTTTGTAGGCTATTAATACCCCTTATTTTCTGGGTGACATTTGTTGATATTGTTTTTTGTTGGCTATTAATGCCCTTATTTTCTGGGTGATATTTGTTGATATTGTTTTTGTAGGCTATTAATACCCTTAATTTTCTGGTGACATTTGTTGATATTGTTTTTGTAGGCTATTAATGCCCTTATTTTCTGGTGATATTTGTTGATATTGTTTTTGTAGGCTATTATACCCTTATTTTTCTGGGTGATATTTGTTGATATTGTTTTTGTAGGCTATTAATACCCTTATTTTTCTGGGTGATATTTGTTGATATTGTTTTTGTAGGCTATTAATACCCCTATTTTCTGGTGACATTTGTTGATATTGTTTTTTTAGGCTATTAATGCCCTTATTTTCTGGTGACATTTGTTGATATTGTTTTTTGTAGGCTATTAATGCCCTTATTTTCTGGGTGATTTGTTGATATTGTTTTTGTAGGCTATTAATACCCGTTTTTTCTGGGTGATATTTGTGATATTGTTTTTGTAGGCTATTAATACCCTTTTTTCTGGGTGATATTTGTTGATAATTGTTTTTGTAGGCTATTATACCCCTATTTTCTGGGTGACATTTGTTGATATTGTTTTTGTAGGCTATTAATACCCCTTATTTTCTGGGTGATATTTGTTGATATTGTTTTTGTAGGCTATTAATACCCCTATTTTCTGGGTGATATTTGTTGATATTGTTTTTGTAGCTATTATACCCCTATTTTTCTGGGTGACATTTGTTGATATTGTTTTTGTAGGCTATTAATGCCCTTATTTTCTGGGACATTTGTTGATATTGTTTTTGTAGGCTATTAATACCCTTATTTTCTGGGTGATATTTGTTGATATTGTTTTTGTAGGCTATACCCTTATTTTCTGGGTGACATTTGTTGATATTGTTTTTTTGTAGGCTATTAATTCCCTTATTTTCTGGGTGATATTTGTTGATATTGTTTTTGTAGCTATTAATACCTATTTTCTGGGTGATATTTGTTGATATTGTTTTTTGTAGCTATTAATGCCCTTATTTTCTGGTGATATTTGTTGATATGTTTTTGTAGGCTATTAATCCCCTATTTTCTGGGTGATATTTGTTGATATTGTTTTTGTAGGCTATTAATGCCTTATTTTCTGGGTGATATTTGTTGATATTGTTTTTGTAGGCTATTAATACCCTTATTTTCTGGGTGATATTTGTTGATTTGTTTTTTGTAGGCTATTAATACCTATTTTCTGGGTGACATTTTGTTGATATTGTTTTTGTAGGCTATTAATACCCTTATTTTCTGGGTGATATTTGTTGATATTGTTTTTGTAGGCTATTAATGCCCTTATTTTCTGGGTTATATTTTGTTGATATGTTTGATGTAGGCCCCTATTAATGCCCTTTATTTTCTGGGCAGCCTTGACTAACATGTCAAGTTAACAAAGACATTATGGAAGTACACAGATATCCAATGCCAGTGGCTTTAATTTGTTAGGCATGATCTGGCATATCTGGCTAGGATTTGTTTACAGAGATATGGATTTATCAGTGAAGCTGAGAGTGGCTGCCTTGTATGTACACATGTTTAATATTATATATGATAATTTAGACAATGACTTATTATTCATTTTGGGTTCATCACATATGATTTTACCATGTTTTTACTTCGTATTTATTTTAAAATATTTTATTGGATGTTTTCAAATTACATGACATGCAATAAGCGAGATATTTCCCACAAATTATTGTCAGCATGTGACAACCTCTCCCATCTTGGCACAGCCACAAATTATTGTCAGCATGTGACAACCTATCTTGGCACAGCCATTGTGAAATACTTTTGTAACCCTGTGACAACCCAGTACATTTCGGTATATTAATATAACAATTTATGTCTAGGTATGTGAACATCCAGAATTGATTGTCTCTTTAGTAGTGTGACTCTAAATAGTGATATTTCTGGATGTCCACATAACTCATGTAACTAGAGAGCAGTTATTGTATATTACATTATTTAGACAATTTGACTTGTTTATTTCAGGTTGATCATTTGTTTACCAGAATTGACCTTAACTTTGTAAAATTAATTTATCAGAAATTGTCTAGAATAAGGTCATTGTCTAAGTAAGAATTATACTTATATGTCAAAACAAAACATTGAATCAGGCATGTATTTTAGTTACAGTTGATAAGGAACTGCTGGTAATTATGTATCTATATGTTTTTAAAACTTGACTTTAGATAAAGATTTATTATTATTATATTATTATTCATAATTAAATATTTCTATTTTTACAGAGATTTTGGAAAACTTGCTGTAAAGTTATTAGACATAACATACAAAGAATCACCAGCCATTGCTATTGCTAGCTTAGAGAAGACCCTCCCAGATTTCAGCAACCACTCGGTCATTGAGATAGCTAAAATTAGCCGTAACAAGATGTTCATAGCCCATTCTATTTGTCAGAAATGGCTTGCTAGAAAATGGTATGGGAACTTAAACATCCGTGAAGTGGACTTCAAAGCTTTTCGTCTTCCTGACTGGTTCAAGGTACATGTATATACCTGTATCTTATTTTAGTAATTTTATGTTTGATGTTTTAGTTTTTATCTTGTTTTAATGATTTTAATGTTAGAAAATTTTGTTTGAGTTTTTTTTGTCTACCAGTCAGAAATCTTGTCATTCTGTAATTTTAATTTTCTCTACTAAACCTGCTGAAACAAGCTAGGTGATTACATATATATCCTGTCCTGTATCAGGAATATGTCACAAGACTGCCTCTAATGACAGAAAAAAGGAAATGTTAGAGTTTATATATAAAGAATAATAGTTGAATAACAGAGAATGTAGAACTTTACTCCTGTGTTTGAATCACCACACATTCACTCAGTCAAACTTCAATAACTCCAATATAAAAATTTTATTGAATGTATAAAAATCAATTTGTATTTCAGATCTACTTGTCAATTTTCCTTATATTTCCGATGTTTATCTGGATAACGTTTGAAAGGAAGAGAAGTACAAGACTGACCAGAAACAATGGTAAATAATATAATATATAAACTTTACATAAGTCTTTATATCAGTAAATCAAATCAGAATTCAATTAAAACATCAGAGTTATATTGCCAAATAAGGAATGCTAGTTCTTGTTGCATCTTCCACCACTGTCTGGAGTACTATGGAGTGTTGACAGATGTTGTATCTTCTGCAGCTGTCTGGAGTGCTTCCAAGTGTTGCCAGTTGTTGTAACATACACTGCTGCCTGGATTACTATAGAGTGTTGACAGTTATTGTTGTTGTTGTATCTCCCACTGCTGTCTGGAATACTATGGACAGTTATTGTTGTTGTTGTATCTCCCACTGCTGCCTGGAGTACTAAAGAGTGTTGACAGATGTTGTTGTTGTTGTATCTCCCACTGCTGTCTGGAATACTATGGAGTGTTGACAGTTATTGTTGTTGTTGTATCTCCCACTGCTGCCTGGAGTACTATAGAGTGTTGACAGTTATTGTTGTTGTTGTATCTCCCACTGCTGCCTGGAGTACTATAGATTGTTGACAGATGTTGTTGTTGTTGTATCTCCCACTGCTGTCTGGAATACTATGGAGTGTTGACAGTTATTGTTGTTGTTGTATCTCCCACTGCTGCCTGGAGTACTATGGAGTGTTGACAGTTATTGTTGTATCTCCCACTGCTGTCTGGAATACTATGGAGTGTTGACAGTTATTGTTGTTGTTGTATCTCCCACTGCTGCCTGGAGTACTATAGAGTGTTGACAGTTATTGTTGTTGTTGTATCTCCCACTGCTGCCTGGAGTACTATGGAGTGTTGACAGTTGTTGTATCTGCTGCCTGGAGTACTATGGGTGTTGACAGTTGTTGTTGTATCTCCCACTGCTGTCTGGAGTACTATAGAGTGTTGACAGTTATTGTTGTTGTTGTATCTCCCACTGCTGCCTGGAGTACTATGGAGTGTTGACAGATGTTGTTGTTGTTGTATCTCCCACTGCTGCCTGGAGTACTATAGAGTGTTGACAGATGTTGTTGTTGTTGTATCTCCCACTGCTGTCTGGAATACTATGGAGTGTTGACAGTTATTGTTGTTGTTGTATCTCCCACTGCTGCCTGGAGTACTATAGAGTGTTGACAGATGTTGTTGCTGTATCTTCTGCAGCTGTCTGAAGTACTATTGAGTGTTGACATTTGTAACTTTCACCACTATCTAAAGCACTGTCAAGTGTTGTCATTTATTTTATCTTCCAAAACTATCTGGAGTACTTCAAAGTGTTGCCATTTGTTGTTATTGTTGTATCTGCTGTCTGGAGTACTATGGAGTGTTGACAGTTATTGTTGTTGTATCTTCCACTGCTGTCTGGAGTACTATGGAGTGTTGACAGTTGTTGTTGTTGTATCTCCCACTGCTATCTGGAGTACTATGGAGTGTTGACAGTTGTTGTTGTTGTATCTCCCACTACTGTCTGGAGTACTATGGAGTGTTGACAGTTGTTGTTGTTGTATCTCCCACTGCTGTCTGGAGTACTATGGAGTGTTGACAGTTGTTGTTGTTGTATCTCCCACTGCTATCTGGAGTACTATGGAGTGTTGACAGTTGTTGTTGTATCTGCTGTCTGGAGTACTATGGGGTGTTGACAGTTGTTGTTGTTGTTGTTGTATCTGCTGTCTGGAGTACTATGGAGTGTTGACAGTTATTGTTGTTGTTGTATCTTCCACTGCTGTCTGGAGTACTGTGGAGTGTTGACAGTTGTTGTATCTGCTGCCTGGAGTACTATGGAGTGTTGACATTTATTGTTGTTGTTGTATCTCCCACTGCCGTCTGGAGGACTATGGAGTGTTGATATTTGCTGTTGTATCTCCCACTGCTGTCTGGAGTACTATGGAGTGTTGGCATTTATTGTTGTATCTCCCACCGCTGTCTGGAATACTATGGAGTGTTGACATTTGTTATACTTTCTCTGAGCCAGGACCAGATCTGATTGGATACATGAAATACATTTAAATTATTTGATTTTGTATTTCAGGAGATTCAGATGAAGAAGTTATGGATGATGAAGCAATGCTGATGAAACCAATGTCTAATGATGATAAATGGGTAAGATGTGACGTGTTATGATGTAAAGTACATGAGCTGTATAAAGCCATACGTGTCCCCTTATGCCGTCTGTAAATGAATAGTTGCACGCTTGTAATATACTTAATAATATATACCTAGTAAATACATTTTTCATGGATATGTACAAAAATTATTTTTCTATTTAATTTCTGTGATATCAACTTCATGATGCAATGACATGCTGTATTAACTCAATTTTATATTTTTTTTTTATTTTTGTAATTTATATGTACCAGTAATATTATCACATATAAAATATAGTCTTTATGTTTCACTTTATACTGCCGGTATACAAAGATAAATTTGTGTGTTTTTGTTACAGATACTGTCCACGGTGACACATGGTGTATCCACGGTAACACATGGTGTAAAATACAGAATAGACAAAATAATCTCATACGGAAGACAGAACTTAAAAGTTCCAATATATTTACAGTTTTACTACTTCTGGAGTGCTCCAATAACAAAGTTCTGGGTCAGCCAGGTAACAGTTTTACTACTTCTGGAGTGCTCCAATAACAAAGTTCTGGGTCAGCCAGGTAACAGTTTTACTACTTCTGGAGTGCTCCAAAAACAAAGTTCTGGGTCAGCCAGGTAACAGTTTTACTATTTCTGGAGTGCTCCAATAACAAAGTTCTGGGTCAGCCAGGTAACAGTTTTACTATTTCTGTCCCAATAACAAAGTTTTGGGTCAGCCAGGTAACAGTTTTACTATTTCTGGAGTGCTCCAATAACAAAGTTCTGGGTCAGCCAGGTTACAGTTTTACTATTTCTGGAGTGCTCCAATAACAAAGTTCTGGGTCAGCCAGGTAACAGTTTTACTACTTCTGGAGTGCTCCAATAACAAAGTTCTGGGTCAGCCAGGTAACAGTTTTACTATTTCTGTCCCAATAACAAAGTTCAGGATCAGTCACCAGGTAACAGTTTTACTAATTCTGTCCCAATAACAAAGTTCTGGGTCAGTCACCAGGTAACAGTTTTACTATTTCTGTCCCAATTACAAAGTTCTGGGTCAGTCACCAGGTAACAGTTTTACTAATTCTGTCCCAATAACAAAGTTCTGGGTCAGCCAGGTAACAGTTTTACTAATTCTGTCCCAATAACAAAGTTCTGGGTCAGTCACCAGGTAACAGTTTTACTAATTCTGTCCCAATAACAAAGTTTTGGGTCAGCCAGGTAACAGTTTTACTAATTCTGTCCCAATAACAAAGTTTTGGGTCAGCCAGGTAACAGTTTTACTATTTTCGTCCCAATAACAAAGTTCTGGGTCAGCCAGGTAACAGTTTTACTATTTCTGTCCCAATAACAAAGTTCTGGGTCAGCCAGGTAACAGTTTTACTATTTCTGGAGTGCTCCAATAACAAAGTTCTGGGTCAGCCAGGTAACAGTTTTACTAATTCTGTCCCAATAACAAAGTTTTGGGTCAGCCAGGTAACAGTTTTACTATTTCTGTCCCAATAACAAAGTTTTGGGTCAGCCAGGTAACAGTTTTACTATTTCTGGAGTGCTCCAATAACAAAGTTCTGGGTCAGCCAGGTAACAGTTTTACTATTTCTGGAGTGCTCCAATAACAAAGTTCTGGGTCAGCCAGGTAACAGTTTTACTATTTCTGTCCCAATAACAAAGTTCTGGGTCAGCCAGGTAACAGTTTTTACTATTTCTGTCCCAATAACAAAGTTCAGGGTCAGCCAGGTAACAGTTTTTACTATTTCTGTCCCAATAACAAAGTTCTGGGTCAGCCAGGTAACAGTTTTACTATTTCTGGAGTGCTCCAATAACAAAGTTCTGGGTCAGCCAGGTAACAGTTTTACTATTTCTGGAGTGCTCCAATAACAAAGTTCTGGGTCAGCCAGGTAACAGTTTTACTATTTCTGTCCCAATAACAAAGTTCTGGGTCAGCCAGGTAACAGTTTTACTATTTCTGTCCCAATAACAAAGTTCAGGGTCAGCCAGGTAACAGTTTTACTATTTCTGTCCCAATAACAAAGTTCTGGGTCAGCCAGGTAACAGTTTTACTATTTCTGGAGTGCTCCAATAACAAAGTTCTGGGTCAGCCAGGTAACAGTTTTACTAATTCTGTCCCAATAACAAAGTTTTGGGTCAGCCAGGTAACAGTTTTACTATTTCTGTCCCAATAACAAAGTTTTGGGTCAGCCAGGTAACAGTTTTACTATTTCTGTCCCAATAACAAAGTTTTGGGTCAGCCAGGTAACAGTTTTACTATTTCTGGAGTGCTCCAATAACAAAGTTCTGGGTCAGCCAGGTAACAGTTTTACTATTTCTGGAGTGCTCCAATAACAAAGTTCTGGGTCAGCCAGGTAACAGTTTTACTACTTCTGGAGTGCTCCAATAACAAAGTTCTGGGTCAGCCAGGTAACAGTATTACTATTTCTGTCCCAATAACAAAGTTCTGGGTCAGCCAGGTAACAGTTTAACTATTTCTGTCTCAATAACAAAGTTCTGGGTCAGCCAGGTAACAGTTTTATTACTTCTGGAGTGCTCCAATAACAAAGTTCTGGGTCAGCCAGGTTACAGTTTTACTATTTCTGTCCCAATAACAAAGTTCTGGGTCAGCCAGGTAACAGTTTTACTAATCCTGTCCCAATTACTATTTTCTATGTGTATCTGGTACTTCCAAGTGGACTAACCATCATGAACCATTGTTCATGTACTCATGGTTTGTAAAGATGGATTGATACTTTACGGTTTCATTGCTTATAAAATCAGGAACATTAAATATACTTTAAATGACATGATTCACAGATTTTCACTGTTGAATTTTGTCTGATTGTAGGTTACAAGTCGTAACTGGCTGGTTGACGGGATTTAGTAGTCATGTGGTCTATAGTACAACTTCCAACTCTCATTGTCTCTACCAGGTTTACAATCCAGTTTGTCAGTTTGCCTGTTGCAGGTTGATGGTTTTCTGTGGACAGGTTTACAATCCAGTTTGTCAGTTTGCCTGTTGCAGGTTGATGGTTTTCTGTGGACAGGTTTACAATCCAGTTTGTCAGTTTGCCTGTTGCAGGTTGATGGTTTCTCTGCCAGGTTTACGATCCAGTTTGTCAGTTTGCCTGTTGCAGGTTGATGGTTTTCTGTGGACATTCCAGTTTCCTCCAACATCCCAGAACTGATTTCTGATTTAAATGAAAGAATTGTCCCTGTTGGCAAAATCATCATTACTCCATTCCTCACAAACAGATATTTGGTATTGTGTTGCTTTCCAGTATCTGGCTACTTACAATCTTTTATTACTTTCTGAATAAGACGGAAAATGAATGTTATATTTTATATACATTGTATACTTTTGTGCAGTTACTATATGTTGATGTTGTTGTTGTTGTTGTTGTTGTTGTTGTTGTTGTTGTTGATGGTTATTATCTAGTATACTTATTGTTTTTATTTATGTATTATTTCAGTTATTTTACATCCTCTACCTGATCTTATTCAGCTTGTCCGTCATTTATCCATCTTGTGGAAATGTTCACATGGATTTTGTAGTATTTGTTTGGACTGGATTAATTTGGGTGGAAATTGTCAGAACTACATTTGTCAAGAAAAAGGTAAAATGGAAAAAAAGAACAAAATAGCACAAAATAAAAACAACAATAATGTGTGAGATTATCTCCCTTTAATTAAGTCTTAAATAATGGTAAATCACTATGTAATTTGAGTATCTAAATAATTAAAACACTTAATTTGGTCTACTCTTTTCTTTAAATTACTCAGTTAATTAATTCAGATAGATGACGTGGATTTTTAATCTTATCCAATGAATAACAACAAACAATCATAAACATTTACATTTTAATTAAAACAAAAATACCTGGTAATTCTGACATTACTAGTATAAGTCAAACACAATCCATTTTCAAAACACAGAAGCAAAGTAAACACTTTGAAAACTGAAAATTAACTTCCACCAGATAAGTGAGGCTGGGTGCTCTGGAAGGGTAAGCACTTTCTTGTTTAGCTAGCTACATTCACCACATATGATATCAACATTGAGAGAAAAAAAGAACATGCGCAGCGTGTGTATGTGTGTGCGTGTGTCTTTAACACCTATTTTCGACTTCTCCTCTGAAACTGCTGGACAGTTTTTAATGAAACTTTGTCAGAAGTATATATGGGCCGGTGCAATTCAGATTTGTTCGTGGCATTGCTATGGCTACCATAACTAGGTCACAGTGACCTAGGGGTGCAAAAATCTTGAAAAATCTTCTTCTCTGAAAATGATGATGGGAGAAAAAATCTGATGTGATATTTGGCTTCTCTAGGGTCTTAAGCCTGTAATTTGTTCATTTCGTGAAATTCTGCCGAAAAATGGGTTACGCGTTTTTGCGTTTAATTTTGAAAAAATTGTAAAATAGCTTCAAATTGTTATAACTTGACTATTTGACCAGATAATGACATGGGGTTTTCAGTTTTGACATCTTCTTGTTAGTATCTTCAAAATGAGGTCAATTGTGAAGGTTGTGACCTAATTTTTTTTACCTCTGATTATAATTATTATCTCGAAAACTATAAATATTTTGTATAGGCATGTATATTAGAACGTTGTAGGTATTGATATAAACTTTTTGTATAGGCATGTATATTAGAATGTTGTAGGTATTGATACAACGATCATTTTGATGTATAGAAAAAGGTCATGGGTTCAAAGGTCAAGGTCACAGATGCAAAACAATACCGAAATGGTTAATTATCTCGAAAACTATAAACATTTATAGGTCACATATGTGATGAAATACTGAAATGTTTAATTATCTCGGAAACTGTAAACTTTTTGTATAGACATGTATATTAGAATGTTGTAGGTATTGAAACAATGGTCATTATGATGTAAAGATATCATTGGGGTTTAGTATTTATGTTTTCTTTAAATCTATCAGCTAGCTATTAGTTATCAGGTGAGCGTATCAGGCCCATGGGCCTCTTGTTTTGGCTTGGTTTGGTAACTATTTGTCTGGATGTATTGTTTTGTTGTTGCCGTGTACTTGATATGCAGATATAACTGTGGTTTGATATCTACCAGCAAGTAATGAAACAGTTACTTAAAGAACCTTTACTTCAATCTACATTCTTTATTTTTAATACTATGTAATTGAATTAGTACCTGCTACTGTGAACTGTTTCTTATTTCAGAAATACCTGGAGATCCGTTTATTTTGGACTATAGCTGAGATATGTTTTATGGGAGCATTTGTGGTGACATTTTGTCTGGTCCGTATTGTACCTCACTTTGTTAGTTATATAAGCTACATGACAACAAAGTTTGTACTTAGTCTGGGTCTGTTATACTTCTACTACAGAACGCTGTTTGTCTTCTTCAGGATAAGTCCGGTACTCGGACCAATGTTAATCAGCATAAAAAGAATGGTAAGTACTAATAATTATGTCATTATAGGGACTACATTTTACCTTTGACCTTTAAGGGTCAAATTGTCTATATTCGAAATCTCAGGAAATAACCATGAATACAATGCATGCAAGTGGTAAAGTCAAAAGTGAAATTCAGTTTAAAAAGTCAAAAGATATTGGTCCACCATCAGTGTAATAAAGAGTGAAGTAGGAGTTCTGTATTAACACAGACTAAGAGTAACATTTCTATGTTAAAGTATTTACTGATAGTGTAATAAAGACTGAAGTAGGAGTTCTGTATTAACACAGACTAAGAGTAACATTTCTATGTTAAAGTATTTACTGATAGTGTAATAAAGAGTGAAGTAGGAGTTCTGTATTAACACAGACTAAGAGTAACATTTCTATGTTAAAGTATTTACTGATAGTGTAATAAAGAGTGAAGTAGGAGTTCTGTATTAACACAGACTAAGAGTAACATTTCTATGTTAAAGTATTTACTGATAGTGTAATAAAGAGTGAAGTAGGAGTTCTGTATTAACACAGACTAAGAGTAACATTTCTATGTTAAAGTATTTACTGATAGTGTAATAAAGAGTGAAGTAGGAGTTCTGTATTAACACAGACTAAGAGTAACATTTCTATGTTAAAGTATTTACTGATAGTGTAATAAAGAGTGAAGTAGGAGTTCTGTATTAACACAGACTAAGAGTAACATTTCTATGTTAAAGTATTTACTGATAGTGTAATAAAGAGTGAAGTAGGAGTTCTGTATTAACACAGACTAAGAGTAACATTTCTATGTTAAAGTATTTACTGATAGTGTAATAAAGAGTGAAGTAGGAGTTCTGTATTAACACAGACTAAGAGTAACATTTCTATGTTAAAGTATTTACTGATAGTGTAATAAAGAGTGAAGTAGGAGTTCTGTATTAACACAGACTAAGAGTAACATTTCTATGTTAAAGTATTTACTGATAGTGTAATAAAGAGTGAAGTAGGAGTTCTGTATTAACACAGACTAAGAGTAACATTTCTATGTTAAAGTATTTACTGATAGTGTAATAAAGACTGAAGTAGGAGTTCTGTATTAACACAGACTAACAGTACATTTCTATGTTAAAGTATTTACTGATAGTGTAATAAAGACTGAAGTAGGAGTTCTGTATTAACACAGACTAAGAGTAACATTTCTATGTTAAAGTATTTACTGATAGTGTAATAAAGACTGAAGTAGGAGTTCTGTATTAACACAGACTAAGAGTAACATTTCTATGTTAAAGTATTTACTGATAGTGTAATAAAGAGTGAAGTAGGAGTTCTGTATTAACACAGACTAAGAGTAACATTTCTATGTTAAAGTATTTACTGATAGTGTAATAAAGACTGAAGTAGGAGTTCTGTATTAACACAGACTAACAGTAACATTTCTATGTTAAAGTATTTACTGATAGTGTAATAAAGAGTGAAGTAGGAGTTCTGTATTAACACAGACTAACAGTAACATTTCTATGTTAAAGTATTTACTGATAGTGTAATAAAGACTGAAGTAGGAGTTCTGTATTAACACAGACTAAGAGTAACATTTCTATGTTAAAGTATTTACTGATAGTGTAATAAAGAGTGAAGTAGGAGTTCTGTATTAACACAGACTAAGAGTAACATTTCTATGTTAAAGTATTTACTGATAGTGTAATAAAGACTGAAGTAGGAGTTCTGTATTAACACAGACTAACAGTAACATTTCTATGTTAAAGTATTTACTGATAGTGTAATAAAGACTGAAGTAGGAGTTCTGTATTAACACAGACTAACAGTAACATTTCTATGTTAAAGTATTTACTGATAGTGTAATAAAGACTGAAGTAGGAGTTCTGTATTAACACAGACTAACAGTAACATTTCTATGTTAAAGTATTTACTGATAGTGTAATAAAGAGTGAAGTAGGAGTTCTGTATTAACACAGACTAAGAGTAACATTTCTATGTTAAAGTATTTACTGATAGTGTAATAAAGACTGAAGTAGGAGTTCTGTATTAACACAGACTAAGAGTAACATTTCTATGTTAAAGTATTTACTGATAGTGTAATAAAGAGTGAAGTAGGAGTTCTGTATTAACACAGACTAAGAGTAACATTTCTATGTTAAAGTATTTACTGATAGTGTAATAAAGACTGAAGTAGGAGTTCTGTATTAACACAGACTAACAGTAACATTTCTATGTTAAAGTATTTACTGATAGTGTAATAAAGAGTGAAGTAGGAGTTCTGTATTAACACAGACTAACAGTAACATTTCTATGTTAAAGTATTTACTGATAGTGTAATAAAGACTGAAGTAGGAGTTCTGTATTAACACAGACTAACAGTAACATTTCTATGTTAAAGTATTTACTGATAGTGTAATAAAGACTGAAGTAGGAGTTCTGTATTAACACAGACTAACAGTAACATTTCTATGTTAAAGTATTTACTGATAGTGTAATAAAGACTGAAGTAGGAGTTCTGTATTAACACAGACTAACAGTAACATTTCTATGTTAAAGTATTTACTGATAGTGTAATAAAGAGTGAAGTAGGAGTTCTGTATTAACACAGACTAAGAGTAACATTTCTATGTTAAAGTATTTACTGATAGTGTAATAAAGACTGAAGTAGGAGTTCTGTATTAACACAGACTAAGAGTAACATTTCTATGTTAAAGTATTTACTGATAGTGTAATAAAGACTGAAGTAGGAGTTCTGTATTAACACAGACTAACAGTAACATTTCTATGTTAAAGTATTTACTGATAGTGTAATAAAGACTGAAGTAGGAGTTCTGTATTAACACAGACTAAGAGTAACATTTCTATGTTAAAGTATTTACTGATAGTGTAATAAAGACTGAAGTAGGTGTTCTGTATTAACACAGACTAAGAGTAACATTTCTATGTTAAAGTATTTACTGATAGTGTAATAAAGAGTGAAGTAGGAGTTCTGTATTAACACAGACTAACAGTAACATTTCTATGTTAAAGTATTTACTGATAGTGTAATAAAGACTGAAGTAGGTGTTCTGTATTAACACAGACTAACAGTAACATTTCTATGTTAAAGTATTTACTGATAGTGTAATAAAGAGTGAAGTAGAGTTCTGTATTAACACAGACTAACAGTAACATTTCTATGTTAAAGTATTTACTGATAGTGTAATAAAGACTGAAGTAGGAGTTCTGTATTAACACAGACTAACAGTAACATTTCTATGTTAAAGTATTTACTGATAGTGTAATAAAGAGTGAAGTAGGAGTTCTGTATTAACACAGACTAACAGTAACATTTCTATGTTAAAGTATTTACTGATAGTGTAATAAAGAGTGAAGTAGGAGTTCTGTATTAACACAGACTAAGAGTAACATTTCTATGTTAAAGTATTTACTGATAGTGTAATAAAGAGTGAAGTAGGAGTTCTGTATTAACACAGACTAAGAGTAACATTTCTATGTTAAAGTATTTACTGATAGTGTAATAAAGAGTGAAGTAGGAGTTCTGTATTAACACAGACTAAGAGTAACATTTCTATGTTAAAGTATTTACTGATAGTGTAATAAAGAGTGAAGTAGGAGTTCTGTATTAACACAGACTAAGAGTAACATTTCTATGTTAAAGTATTTACTGAGTGTAATAAAGACTGAAGTAGGAGTTCTGTATTAACACAGACTAACAGTAACATTTCTATGTTAAAGTATTTACTGATAGTGTAATAAAGACTGAAGTAGGAGTTCTGTATTAACACAGACTAAGAGTAACATTTCTATGTTAAAGTATTTACTGATAGTGTAATAAAGACTGAAGTAGGAGTTCTGTATTAACACAGACTAAGAGTAACATTTCTATGTTAAAGTATTTACTGATAGTGTAATAAAGAGTGAAGTAGGAGTTCTGTATTAACACAGACTAAGAGTAACATTTCTATGTTAAAGTATTTACTGATAGTGTAATAAAGACTGAAGTAGGAGTTCTGTATTAACACAGACTAACAGTAACATTTCTATGTTAAAGTATTTACTGATAGTGTAATAAAGAGTGAAGTAGGAGTTCTGTATTAACACAGACTAACAGTAACATTTCTATGTTAAAGTATTTACTGATAGTGTAATAAAGACTGAAGTAGGAGTTCTGTATTAACACAGACTAAGAGTAACATTTCTATGTTAAAGTATTTACTGATAGTGTAATAAAGAGTGAAGTAGGAGTTCTGTATTAACACAGACTAAGAGTAACATTTCTATGTTAAAGTATTTACTGATAGTGTAATAAAGACTGAAGTAGGAGTTCTGTATTAACACAGACTAACAGTAACATTTCTATGTTAAAGTATTTACTGATAGTGTAATAAAGACTGAAGTAGGAGTTCTGTATTAACACAGACTAACAGTAACATTTCTATGTTAAAGTATTTACTGATAGTGTAATAAAGACTGAAGTAGGAGTTCTGTATTAACACAGACTAACAGTAACATTTCTATGTTAAAGTATTTACTGATAGTGTAATAAAGAGTGAAGTAGGAGTTCTGTATTAACACAGACTAAGAGTAACATTTCTATGTTAAAGTATTTACTGATAGTGTAATAAAGACTGAAGTAGGAGTTCTGTATTAACACAGACTAAGAGTAACATTTCTATGTTAAAGTATTTACTGATAGTGTAATAAAGAGTGAAGTAGGAGTTCTGTATTAACACAGACTAAGAGTAACATTTCTATGTTAAAGTATTTACTGATAGTGTAATAAAGACTGAAGTAGGAGTTCTGTATTAACACAGACTAACAGTAACATTTCTATGTTAAAGTATTTACTGATAGTGTAATAAAGAGTGAAGTAGGAGTTCTGTATTAACACAGACTAACAGTAACATTTCTATGTTAAAGTATTTACTGATAGTGTAATAAAGACTGAAGTAGGAGTTCTGTATTAACACAGACTAACAGTAACATTTCTATGTTAAAGTATTTACTGATAGTGTAATAAAGACTGAAGTAGGAGTTCTGTATTAACACAGACTAACAGTAACATTTCTATGTTAAAGTATTTACTGATAGTGTAATAAAGACTGAAGTAGGAGTTCTGTATTAACACAGACTAACAGTAACATTTCTATGTTAAAGTATTTACTGATAGTGTAATAAAGAGTGAAGTAGGAGTTCTGTATTAACACAGACTAAGAGTAACATTTCTATGTTAAAGTATTTACTGATAGTGTAAATAAAGACTGAAGTAGGAGTTCTGTATTAACACAGACTAAGATAAATTTCTATGTTAAAGTATTTACTGATAGTGTAATAAAGACTGAAGTAGGAGTTCTGTATTAACACAGACTAACAGTAACATTTCTATGTTAAAGTATTTACTGATAGTGTAATAAAGACTGAAGTAGGAGTTCTGTATTAACACAGACTAAGAGTAACATTTCTATGTTAAAGTATTTACTGATAGTGTAATAAAGACTGAAGTAGGTGTTCTGTATTAACACAGACTAAGAGTAACATTTCTATGTTAAAGTATTTACTGATAGTGTAATAAAGAGTGAAGTAGGAGTTCTGTATTAACACAGACTAACAGTAACATTTCTATGTTAAAGTATTTACTGATAGTGTAATAAAGACTGAAGTAGGTGTTCTGTATTAACACAGACTAACAGTAACATTTCTATGTTAAAGTATTTACTGATAGTGTAATAAAGAGTGAAGTAGGAGTTCTGTATTAACACAGACTAACAGTAACATTTCTATGTTAAAGTATTTACTGATAGTGTAATAAAGACTGAAGTAGGAGTTCTGTATTAACACAGACTAACAGTAACATTTCTATGTTAAAGTATTTACTGATAGTGTAATAAAGAGTGAAGTAGGAGTTCTGTATTAACACAGACTAACAGTAACATTTCTATGTTAAAGTATTTACTGATAGTGTAATAAAGACTGAAGTAGGTGTTCTGTATTAACACAGACTAACAGTAACATTTCTATGTTAAAGTATTTACTGATAGTGTAATAAAGAGTGAAGTAGGAGTTCTGTATTAACACAGACTAACAGTAACATTTCTATGTAAAGTATTTACTGATAGTGTAATAAAGACTGAAGTAGGAGTTCTGTATAACACAGACTAAGAGTAACATTTCTATGTTAAAGTATTTACTGATAGTGTAATAAAGAGTGAAGTAGGAGTTCTGTATTAACACAGACTAACAGTAACATTTCTATGTTAAAGTATTTACTGATAGTGTAATAAAGAGTGAAGTAGGAGTTCTGTATTAACACAGACTAACAGTAACATTTCTATGTTAAAGTATTTACTGATAGTGTAATAAAGACTGAAGTAGGAGTTCTGTATTAACACAGACTAAGAGTAACATTTCTATGTTAAAGTATTTACTGATAGTGTAATAAAGACTGAAGTAGGAGTTCTGTATTAACACAGACTAAGAGTAACATTTCTATGTTAAAGTATTTACTGATAGTGTAATAAAGAGTGAAGTAGGAGTTCTGTATTAACACAGACTAACAGTAACATTTCTATGTTAAATATTTACTGATAGTGTAATAAAGACTGAAGTAGGAGTTCTGTATTAACACAGACTAAGAGTAACATTTCTATGTTAAAGTATTTACTGATAGTGTAATAAAGACTGAAGTAGGAGTTCTGTATTAACACAGACTAACAGTACATTTCTATGTTAAAGTATTTACTGATAGTGTAATAAAGAGTGAAGTAGGAGTTCTGTATTAACACAGACTAACAGTAACATTCTATGTTAAAGTATTTACTGATAGTGTAATAAAGACTGAAGTAGGAGTTCTGTATTAACCACAGACTAACAGTAACATTTCTATGTTAAAGTATTTACTGATAGTGTAATAAAGATGAAGTAGGAGTTCTGTATTAACACAGACTAAGAGTAACATTTCTATGTTAAAGTATTTACTGATAGTGTAATAAAGACTGAAGTAGGAGTTCTGTATTAACACAGACTAGAGTAACATTTCTATGTTAAAGTATTTACTGATAGTGTAATAAAGACTGAAGTAGGAGTTCTGTATTAACACTAATGTTAAAAGTATTTACTGATAGTGTAATAAAGACTGAAGTAGGTGTTCTGTATTAACACAGACTAAGAGTAACATTTCTATGTTAAAGTATTTACTGATAGTGTAATAAAGAGTGAAGTAGGAGTTCTGTATTAACACAGACTAACAGTAACATTTCTATGTTAAAGTATTTACTGATAGTGTAATAAAGACTGAAGTAGGAGTTCTGTATTAACACAGACTAAGAGTAACATTTCTATGTTAAAGTATTTACTGATAGTGTAATAAAGAGTGAAGTAGGAGTTCTGTATTAACACAGACTAAGAGTAACATTTCTATGTTAAAGTATTTACTGATAGTGTAATAAAGACTGAAGTAGGAGTTCTGTATTAACACAGACTAACAGTAACATTTCTATGTTAAAGTATTTACTGATAGTGTAATAAAGAGTGAAGTAGGAGTTCTGTATTAACACAGACTAAAAGTAACATTTCTATGTAAAGTATTTACTGTTTGTATAAAAACTACTCACTTTGTCTTTGTTGTATACATGTATGGTATAAGGGAGATAACTGCTGGCTTACTAAGTCTACCAGTATGTATCTTCGGTATATTGATACTTGAGTAAATCATGCCATATTAAAACACACTGATTATTAAAGATTAAATTTTGTTCCATGGTTTGATTTTGTATTTTACAGGTAAAGGTGGACTTTATTACATGGATGCGGCTGTTTCTGATTGTAATGGTTTCGGTGGCATCACGATACAGGCCACATTATATCCTAATTACCCGTTACAATGGACGCTGTCACCAGAGCGATGAGTCGAGCATTCTTTGCTATGTTCCTTACCAAGATGATGATTTAGAAGGTTAGACATTACTCATACATTGTAATTACAGATCTTTTTTGTATTAAGTTTCTTTTTGTGACCTATATATTGTTTAATATTTGACAACTACATGAACAAGTGGAATCTGTCTAAACCAAAAATCCTTAGGTTATAGATAAGACTTGGATTTCTCTGTACACAGGATAATTCCAGGGCTTGATAGTTCTCAAACCTCTGTTAACTTAACCAGTCAGTAAGCCAAAATTTGTATTTTGTGTTTAAGGCATCATTTCTTAAATTTATGTTCAAAATTTTAATATACACAATGGTTTATCAAATAGAAGTTGATAAAAGTCAAAACTGTATTTTATATAAAATATATATATTAATATTTTGAATTTTCATGAACCACTTGGTTAACTTAATAGGGCTTTGAACAACTTGTCCCAGATATAATATTAATGGTATTTTTGATAATAGACATTCAGTTAATTCAGTTTTTTGTTTACTAAGTGTTCAGTAATCATACATCCAGCTCTACCAGGGATAAGACATTCTGTTTGTTCCAGGTCAAACAAGGTTTTGCCTTCAGACCAGGAAAATATAATTGCATGTGCTTGTTAAAATTGGTGCCACATGAAAATTGAAATAATTGGTCAGAGATTCAATGGTCCATACCAAGGGACCAGAATCCGTAACAGTGAAACAGAAGTTGATCTGGACCTGTAAATTCAATGGTTTAATTTTTACCATTCAATTAAATTTCATAATTAGTCCGTAACCTGAATTCTAGAATTCACAATCCATTACAATTTTGAGTTATCTTAAACTTCACTGTTTCCAATAATTAGTAAAAATTTGTCAGATTTAAATTTAAGTTTTCATGATTTAATCACAAGAAAACAAATAATTATCTCCCTTTATGCCTTATGATGAGTTTAATTGCAGGGGTTCAAAATTCCCTGGGTCCGAGGTCCGGGACCTATTGATTTTACCTTGGGACCATTAATATTTAAATTGTAAAAGTCCACTGAACCTGCCATTTTACCAGAATAATTCTACTTTTTCAATATAATTACATAATTGCACATGATCTTTCAATGTTGATATTGGACTTTCAAAACTTTATGTGGGACCTGCCAAAAATAAAGGCAAAAGGTCCTGGACCTTTCATTACAAAACATAATTTTGAACCCCTGAATTGTAAAGATAATTTCAATTTTAGGTGATGATTCGTGTTCCTACCTATACCGTAATGATAGTTTGACATACTGCAGAGGTACGTATGCTGTAGATTATCTGTGATGCCAACCGTATCATTGTAGCCTAGCTTGTATGAAGACAAATTGGTTTTATATGGTCATTAGATCAAGGACAAGACTTACAAATTATGTTTTTCATCATTCACTTGGCATTATGACATTAAACTAACAGTTTTTAAATGAGAATACTAAAATCTAAGGTCCCAGTCAGTCCATGAGTTAATAATGTGTGTATCTCGAGACAGACCTGAGTCATTTTCTGAGTCAGTCTTAAGTCAGTCCCGAGTCATACCTTAGCCAGTCTTGAGTCTTTCCCTAGTCAGACCTTAGTCAGTCCTGAGTCATTTTTACATAGTATGATCAATGGATGTTGTCTATACTTGGAGAAAAGTTTAAAACATGAATCTGAACATACTTCAATTTTTCATATCCAAGATTAAAAAAAATGGCATGAATTTGGAAAATGGACTGAAATATTGAAATGACCAAGACTTTTGTTAAAATGACTATCATCTGAATTTTTAAGCTGTACTGTTTGAAAAGTTTTATTAAAAGTTAATAACTGCAAATTAATAAAAAATAAATTCAAATTGTTCAATTGATAATAGATCTGTTCTTTTATAAATTGTAATATTTTTTATATAATTTTTTCAGGAACATCTAATATCTTGTTTCCAAATGCTACAAGTAAGTCATTTATCACTTGCACTTATATTTAAAAAAAAAATCACTAGAAAGATTTTTCTAAGATACATTTATTTGTTATTCAAATCCAGTAACTTGCTAAAGTTGGTTGCTATGGTTACATTAATTTGTTATTTTGATCTAGTAACTTGACAGTATTGATTGCTATGGTTATATTTAATTTCAGTTTTTAGCTTTCATAGAAAATACAGATAAGCTAGGCCACATGCTTTCTTGTCTTAAACTAATAATTTATTCATTTTGTGAAAATTGATCGAATTATGGGTTTTTGTGTTAAATTTTGACAACCTTCATTATGTAGAGTCAGGAGTAATTCTCCAATACTATGAAGCACTAAACTTAGTGCAAAGCATCAACATTGATAGGAGATGGGCATATTAATAACCGAGTTCATTGAGTTGGTTTGCCTATTTTCCTGGGAGTTATTGGTCTTTGAACTTAATTGAAAATCACAAAACAGGACCTGTTGGTTATGTAATTCTAATTCACTGAGTTTGCTTGTTTAAAATAATTCTGCGTTGTTCGTGTTTGTTTGTAATTTTTTTGCACTTTCAGGCGTACCCACTTGGAGCCCCAACAGTATATTTCGTACTTGTCCGTACAGTAGTTATGGAGGGTACTTTGTGGTCATACAGTACCTGTTACTAACTAAGCTGATCCTTGTCACTTTACTCTACGCTCTCTTCAGGTGAGTACAGGACTAAGTACTTGTCCATACAGTAGTTATGGAGGGTACTCTGTGGTCATACAGTACCTGTTACTAACTAAGCTGATCCTTGTCACTTTACTACGCTCTCTTCAGGTGAGTACAGGACTAAGTACTTGTCCGTACAGTAGTTATGGAGGGTACTTTGTAGTCATACAGTACCTGTTACTAACTAAGCTGATCCTTGTCTCTTTACTCTATGCTCTCTTCAGGTAAGTACAGGACTTAGTACTTGTCCATACAGTAGTTATGGAGGGTACTTTGTGGTCATACAGTACCTGTTACTTACTAAGCTGATCCTTGTCACTTTACTCTATGCTCTCTTCAGGTAAATACAGAACTAAGTACTTGTCCGTACGTAGTTTGGAGGGTACTTTGTAGTCATACAGTACCTGTTACTTACTAAGCTGATCCTTGTCACTTTACTCTATGGCTCTTCAGGTAAATCAGAACTAAGTACTTGTCCATACAGTAGTTATGGAGGGTACTTTGTAGTCATACAGTACCTGTTACTTACTAAGCTGATCCTGTCACTTTACTCTACGCTCTCTTCAGGTAAATACAGGACTAAGTACTTGTCCGTACAGTAGTTATGGAGGGTACTTTGTAGTCATACAGTACCTGTTACTTACTAAGCTGATCCTTGTCACTTTACTCTACGCTCTTCTTCAGGTGAGTACAGGACTAGGTACTTGTCCATACAGTAGTTATGGAGGGTACTTTGTAGTCATACAGTACCTGTTACTTACTAAGCTGATCCTTGTCACTTTACTCTACGCTCTTTCAGGTAAGTACAGGACTAGTACTTGTCCGTACAGTAGTTATGGAGGGTACTTTGTAGTCATACAGTACCTGTTTACTTACTAAGCTGATCCTTGTCACTTTAACTCTACGCTCTCTTTAGGTAGTACAGGACTAGGTACTTGTCCGTACAGTAGTTATGGAGGGTACTTTGTGGTCATACAGTACCTGTTTTACTTACTAAGCTGATGCCTTGTCACTTTACTCTAGCGCTCTCTTCAGGTAAGTACAGGACAGTACTTGTCCGTACAGTAGTTATGGAGGGTACTTTGTAGTCATACAGTACCTGTTACTACTAAGCTGATCCTTTGTCACTTTACTCTACGCTCTCTTCAGGTAAGTACAGGACTAAGTACTTGTCCGTACAGTAGTTATGGAGGGTACTTTGTAGTCATACAGTACCTGATACTTACTAAACTGATCCTTGTCACTTTACTCTATGCTCTCTTCAGGTAAGTACAGGACTAAGTACTTGTCCATACAGTAGTTATGGAGGGTACTTTGTAGTCATACAGTACCTGTTACTTACTAAGCTGATCCTTGTCACTTTACTCTATGCTCTCTTCAGGTAAGTACAGGACTAAGAACTTGTCCATACAGTAGTTATGGAGGGTACTTTGTGGTCATACAGTACCTGTTACTAACTAAGCTGATCCTTGTCACTTTACTCTACGCTCTCTTCAGGTGAGTACAGGACTAAGTACTTGTCCGTACAGTAGTTATGGAGGGTACTTTGTAGTCATACAGTACCTGTTACTAACTAAGCTGATCCTTGTCACTTTACTCTATGCTTTCTTCAGGTGAGTACAGGACTAAGTACTTGTCCATACAGTAGTTATGGAGGGTACTTTGTAGTCATACAGTACCTGTTACTAACTAAGCTGATCCTTGTCACTTTACTCTATGCTTTCTTCAGGTGAGTACAGGACTAAGTACTTGTCCATACAGTAGTTATGGAGGGTACTTTGTGGTCATACAGTACCTGTTACTTACTAAGCTGATCCTTGTCACTTTACTCTACGCTCTCTTCAGGTGAGTACAGGACTAAGTACTTGTCCATACAGTAGTTATGGAGGGTACTTTGTAGTCATACAGTACTGTTACTTACTAAGCTGATCCTTGTCACTTTACTCTACGCTTCTTCAGGTGAGTACAGGACTAAGTACTTGTCCGTACAGTAGTTATGGAGGGTACTTTGTGGTCATACAGTACCTGTTACTTACTAAGCTGATCCTTGTCACTTTACTCTACGCTCTCTTCAGGTGAGTACAGGACTAGTACTTGTCCGTACAGTAGTTATGGAGGGTACTTGTAGTCATACAGTACCTGTTACTAACTAAGCTGATCCTTGTCACTTTACTCTACGCTCTCTTCAGGTAAGTACAGGACTAGTACTTGTCCGTACAGTAGTTATGGAGGGTACTTTGTAGTCATACAGTACCTGTTACTAACTAAGCTGATCCTTGTCACTTTACTCTACGCTCTCTTCAGGTGAGTACAGGACTAAGTACTTGTCCGTACAGTAGTTATGGAGGGTACTTTGTAGTCATACAGTACCTGTTACTAACTAAGCTGATCCTTGTCACTTTACTCTACTCTCTCTTCAGGTAAGTACAGGACTAAGTACTTGTCCATACAGTAGTTATGGAGGGTACTTTGTAGTCATACAGTACCTGTTACTAACTAAGCTGATCCTTGTCACTTTACTCTACTCTCTCTTCAGGTGAGTACAGAACTAAGTACTTGTCCATACAGTAGTTATGGAGGGTACTTTGTAGTCATACAGTACCTGTTACTAACTAAGCTGATCCTTGTCACTTTACTCTACTCTCTCTTCAGGTGAGTACAGAACTAAGTACTTGTCCATACAGTAGTTATGGAGGGTACTTTGTAGTCATACAGTACCTGTTACTAACTAAGCTGATCCTTGTCACTTTACTCTACTCTCTCTTCAGGTGAGTACAGGACTAAGTACTTGTCCGTACAGTAGTTATGGAGGGTACTTTGTAGTCATACAGTACCTGTTACTAACTAAGCTGATCCTTGTCACTTTACTCTACTCTCTCTTCAGGTGAGTACAGGACTAAGTACTTGTCCGTACAGTAGTTATGGAGGGTACTTTGTGGTCATACAGTACCTGTTACTTACTAAGCTGATCCTTGTCACTTTACTCTACTCTCTCTTCAGGTGAGTACAGAACTAAGTACTTGTCCATACAGTAGTTATGGAGGGTACTTGTAGTCATACAGTACCTGTTACTAACTAAGCTGATCCTTGTCACTTTACTCTACTCTCTCTTCAGGTGAGTACAGAACTAAGTACTTGTCCATACAGTAGTTATGGAGGGTACTTTGTAGTCATACAGTACCTGTTACTAACTAAGCTGATCCTTGTCACTTTACTCTACTCTCTCTTCAGGTGAGTACAACTAAGTACTTGTCCATACAGTAGTTATGGAGGGTACTTTGTAGTCATACAGTACCTGTTACTAACTAAGCTGATCCTTGTCACTTTACTCTACTCTCTCCAGGTGAGTACAGACTAAGTACTTGTCCGTACAGTAGTTATGGAGGGTACTTTGTAGTCATACAGTACCTGTTACTAACTAAGCTGATCCTTGTCACTTTACTCTACTCTCTCTTCAGGTGAGTACAGGACTAAGTACTTGTCCGTACAGTAGTTATGGAGGGTACTTTGTGGTCATACAGTACCTGTTACTACTAAGCTGATCCTTGTCACTTTACTCTACTCTCTCTTCAGGTGAGTACAGAACTAAGTACTTGTCCATACAGTAGTTATGGAGGGTACTTTGTAGTCATACAGTACCTGTTACTAACTAAGCTGATCCTTGTCACTTTACTCTACTCTCTCTTCAGGTGAGTACAGGACTAAGTACTTGTCCGTACAGTAGTTATGGAGGGTACTTTGTAGTCATACATTACCTGTTACTAACTAAGCTGATCCTTGTCACTTTACTCTACGCTCTCTTCAGGTAAGTACAGGACTAAGTACTTGTCCGTACAGTAGTTATGGGGGTACTTTGTAGTCATACAGTACCTGATACTTACTAAGCTGATCCTTGTCACTTTACTCTATGCTCTCTTCAGGTAAGTACAGGACTAAGTACTTGTCCGTACAGTAGTTATGGAGGGTACTTTGTAGTCATACAGTACCTGTTACTTACTAAGCTGATCCTTGTCACTTTACTCTATGCTCTCTTCAGGTAAGTACAGGACTAAGAACTTGTCCATACAGTAGTTATGGAGGGTACTTTGTGGTCATACAGTACCTGATACTAACTAAGCTGATCCTTGTCACTTTACTCTACGCTCTCTTCAGGTGAGTACAGGACTAAGTACTTGTCCGTACAGTAGTTATGGAGGGTACTTTGTAGTCATACAGTACCTGTTACTAACTAAGCTGATCCTTGTCACTTTACTCTATGCTTCTTCAGGTGAGTACAGGACTAAGTACTTGTCCATACAGTAGTTATGGAGGGTACTTTGTGGTCATACAGTACCTGTTACTTACTAAGCTGATCCTTGTCACTTTACTCTACGCTCTCTTCAGGTAAGTACAGGACTAAGTACTTGTCCATACAGTAGTTATGGAGGGTACTTTGTAGTCATACAGTACTTGTTACTTACTAAGCTGATCCTTGTCACTTTACTCTACGCTTTCTTCAGGTGAGTACAGGACTAAGTACTTGTCCGTACAGTAGTTATGGAGGGTACTTTGTGGTCATACAGTACCTGTTACTTACTAAGCTGATCCTTGTCACTTTACTCTACGCTCTCTTCAGGTGAGTACAGGACTAAGTACTTGTCCGTACAGTAGTTATGGAGGGTACTTTGTAGTCATACAGTACCTGTTACTAACTAAGCTGATCCTTGTCACTTTACTCTACGCTCTCTTCAGGTAAGTACAGGACTAGGTACTTGTCCGTACAGTAGTTATGGAGGGTACTTTGTAGTCATACAGTACCTGTTACTAACTAAGCTGATCCTTGTCACTTTACTCTACGCTCTCTTCAGGTGAGTACAGGACTAAGTACTTGTCCGTACAGTAGTTATGGAGGGTACTTTGTAGTATACAGTACCTGTTACTAACTAAGCTGATCCTTGTCACTTTACTCTACTCTCTCTTCAGGTAAGTACAGGACTAAGTACTTGTCCATACAGTAGTTATGGAGGGTACTTTGTAGTCATACAGTACCTGTTACTAACTAAGCTGATCCTTGTCACTTTACTCTACTCTCTCTTCAGGTGAGTACAGAACTAAGTACTTGTCCATACAGTAGTTATGGAGGGTACTTTGTAGTCATACAGTACCTGTTACTAACTAAGCTGATCCTTGTCACTTTACTCTACTCTCTCTTCAGGTGAGTACAGAACTAAGTACTGTCCATACAGTAGTTATGGAGGGTACTTTGTAGTCATACAGTACCTGTTACTAACTAAGCTGATCCTTGTCACTTTACTCTACTCTCTCTTCAGGTGAGTACAGGACTAAGTACTTGTCCGTACAGTAGTTATGGAGGGTACTTTGTAGTCATACAGTACCTGTTACTAACTAAGCGATCCTTGTCACTTTACTCTACTCTCTCTTCAGGTGAGTACAGGACTAAGTACTTGTCCGTACAGTAGTTATAGAGGGTACTTTGTGTCATACAGTACCTGTTACTTACTAAGCTGATCCTTGTCACTTTACTCTATGCTCTCTTCAGGTAAGTACAGGACTTAGTACTTGTCCATACAGTAGTTATGGAGGGTACTTTGTATTGTGGTCATACAGTACCTGTTACTTACTAAGCTGATCCTTGTCACTTTACTCTATGCTCTCTTCAGGTAAATACAGAACTAAGTACTTGTCCGTACAGTAGTTATGGAGGGTACTTTGTAGTCATACAGTACCTGTTACTTACTAAGCTGATCCTTGTCACTTTACTCTATGCTCTCTTCAGGTAAATACAGAACTAAGTACTTGTCCATACAGTAGTTATGGAGGGTACTTTGTAGTCATACAGTACCTGTTACTTACTAAGCTGATCCTTGTCACTTTACTCTACGCTCTCTTCAGGTAAATACAGGACTAAGTACTTGTCCGTACAGTAGTTATGGAGGGTACTTTGTAGTCATACAGTACCTGTTACTTACTAAGCTGATCCTTGTCACTTTACTCTACGCTCTCTTCAGGTGAGTACAGGACTAGGTACTTGTCCATACAGTAGTTATGGAGGGTACTTTGTAGTCATACAGTACCTGTTACTTACTAAGCTGATCCTTGTCACTTTACTCTACGCTCTCTTCAGGTAAGTACAGGACTAGGTACTTGTCCGTACAGTAGTTATGGAGGGTACTTTGTAGTCATACAGTACCTGTTACTTACTAAGCTGATCCTTGTCACTTTACTCTACGCTCTCTTTAGGTAAGTACAGGACTAGGTACTTGTCCGTACAGTAGTTATGGAGGGTACTTTGTGGTCATACAGTACCTGTTACTTACTAAGCTGATCCTTGTCACTTTACTCTACGCTCTCTTCAGGTAAGTACAGGACTAGGTACTGTCCGTACAGTAGTTATGGAGGGTACTTTGTAGTCATACAGTACCTGTTACTTACTAAGCTGATCCTTGTCACTTTACTCTACGCTCTTCAGGTAAGTACAGGACTAAGTACTTGTCCGTACAGTAGTTATGGAGGGTACTTTGTAGTCATACAGTACCTGTTACTTACTAAGCTGATCCTGTCACTTTACTCTATGCTCTCTTCAGGTAAGTACAGGACTAAGAACTTGTCCATACAGTATTATGGAGGGTACTTTGTGGTCATACAGTACCTGATACTAACTAAGCTGATCCTTGTCACTTTACTCTACGCTCTCTTCAGGTGAGTACAGGACTAAGTACTTGTCCGTACAGTAGTTATGGAGGGTATTTGTAGTCATACAGTACCTGTTACTAACTAAGCTGATCCTTGTCACTTTACTCTACGCTCTCTTCAGGTGAGTACAGGACTAAGTACTGTCCATACAGTAGTTATGGAGGGTACTTTGTGGTCATACAGTACCTGTTACTTACTAAGCTGATCCTTGTCACTTTACTCTACGCTCTCTTCAGGTAAGTACAGGACTAAGTACTTGTCCATACAGTAGTTATGGAGGGTACTTGTAGTCATACAGTACTTGTACTTACTAAGCTGATCCTTGTCACTTTACTCTACGCTTTTCAGGGAGTACAGGACTAAGTACTTGTCCGTACAGTAGTTATGGAGGGTACTTTTGGTCATACAGTACCTGTTACTTACTAAGCTGATCCTTGTCACTTTACTCTACACTCTCTTCAGGTGAGTACAGGACTAAGTACTTGTCCGTACAGTAGTTATGGAGGGTACTTTGTAGTCATACAGTACCTGTTACTTACTAAGCTGATCCTTGTCACTTTACTCTACGCTCTCTTCAGGTGAGTACAGAACTAAGTACTTGTCCGTACAGTAGTTATGGAGGGTACTTTGTAGTCATACAGTACCTGTTACTAACTAAGCTGATCCTTGTCACTTTACTCTACGCTCTCTTCAGGTAAGTACAGGACTAGGTACTTGTCCGTACAGTAGTTATGGAGGGTACTTTGTAGTCATACAGTACCTGTTACTTACTAAGCTGATCCTTGTCACTTTACTCTACGCTCTCTTCAGGTAAGTACAGGACTAAGTACTTGTCCATACAGTAGTTATGGAGGGTACTTTGTAGTCATACAGTACTTGTTACTTACTAAGCTGATCCTTGTCACTTTACTCTACGCTTTCTTCAGGTGAGTACAGGACTAAGTACTTGTCCGTACAGTAGTTATGGAGGGTACTTTGTGGTCATACAGTACCTGTTACTTACTAAGCTGATCCTTGTCACTTTACTCTACGCTCTCTTCAGGTGAGTACAGGACTAAGTACTTGTCCGTACAGTAGTTATGGAGGGTACTTTGTAGTCATACAGTACTGTTACTTACTAAGCTGATCCTTGTCACTTTACTCTACGCTCTCTTCAGGTGAGTACAGAACTAAGTACTTGTCCGTACAGTAGTTATGGAGGGTACTTTGTAGTCATACAGTACCTGTTACTAACTAAGCTGATCCTTGTCACTTTACTCTACGCTCTCTTCAGGTAAGTACAGGACTAGGTACTTGTCCATACAGTAGTTATGGAGGGTACTCTGTGGTCATACAGTACCTGTTACTAACTAAGCTGATCCTTGTCACTTTACTCTATGCTCTCTTCAGGTAAGTACAGGACTAAGTACTTTGTCCATACAGTAGTTATGGAGGGTACTTTGTAGTCATACAGTACCTGATACTTACTAAGCTGATCCTTGTCACTTTACTCTATGCTCTCTTCAGGTAAGTACAGAACTAAGTACTTGTCCATACAGTAGTTATGGAGGGTACTTTGTAGTCATACAGTACCTGTTACTAACTAAGCTGATCCTTGTCACTTTACTCTACGCTCTCTTCAGGTGAGTACAGGACTAGGTACTTGTCCATACAGTAGTTATGGAGGGTACTTTGTAGTCATACAGTACCTGTTACTAACTAAGCTGATCCTTGTCACTTTACTCTACTCTCTCTTCAGGTAAGTACAGGACTAAGTACTTGTCCATACAGTAGTTATGGAGGGTACTTTGTAGTCATACAGTACCTGTTACTAACTAAGCTGATCCTTGTCACTTTACTCTACTCTCTCTTCAGGTGAGTACAGAACTAAGTACTTGCCATACAGTAGTTATGGAGGGTACTTTGTAGTCATACAGTACTGTTACTAATTAAGCTGATCTTGTCACTTTACTATACCGCTCTTCAGGTGAGTACAGACTAAGTACTTGTCCGTACAGTAGTTATGGAGGGTACTTTGTAGTCATACAGTACCTGTTACTAACTAAGCTGATCCTTGTCACTTTACTCTACGCTCTCTTCAGGTAAGTACAGGACTAGGTACTTGTCCAACAGTAGTTATGGAGGGTACTCTGTGGTCATACAGTACCTGTTACTAACTAAGCTGATCCTTGTCACTTTACTCTATGCTCTCTTCAGGTAAGTACAGGACTAAGTACTTGTCCATACAGTAGTTTATGGAGGGTACTTTGTAGTCATACAGTACCTGTTACTAACAAGCTGATCCTTGTCACTTTACTCTACGCTCTCTTCAGGTAAGTAACAGGACTAAGGTACTTGTCCATACAAGTAGTTATGGAGGGTACTTGTGGTCTCATACAGTACCTGATACTTACTAAGATGATCCTTGTCACTTTACTCTATGCTCTCTTCAGGTAAGTACAGAACTAAGTACTTGCATACAGTAGTATGGAGGGTACTTTGTAGTCATACAGTACCTGTTACTAACTAAGCTGATCCTTGTCACTTTACTCTACGCTCTCTTCAGGTGAGTACAGGACTAGGTACTTGTCCATACAGTAGTTATGGAGGGTACTTTGTAGTCATACAGTACCTGTTACTAACTAAGCTGATCCTTGTCACTTTACTCTACTCTCTCTTCAGGTAAGTACAGGACTAAGTACTTGTCCATACAGTAGTTATGGAGGGTACTTTGTAGTCATACAGTACCTGTTACTAACTAAGCTGATCCTTGTCACTTTACTCTACTCTCTTTCAGGTGAGTACAGACTAAGTACTTGTCCATACAGTAGTTATGGAGGGTACTTTGTAGTCATACAGTACCTGTTACTAATTAAGCTGATCCTTGTCACTTTACTCTACCCTCTCTTCAGGTGAGTACAGAACTAAGTACTTGTCCGTACAGTAGTTATGGAGGGTACTTTGTAGTCATACAGTACCTGTTACTAACTAAGCTGATCCTTGTCACTTTACTCTACGCTCTCTTCAGGTAAGTACAGGACTAGGTACTTGTCCATACAGTAGTTATGGAGGGTACTCTGTGGTCATACAGTACTGTTACTAACTAAGCTGATCCTTGTCACTTTACTCTATGCTCTCTTCAGGTAAGTACAGGACTAAGTACTTGTCCATACAGTAGTTATGGAGGGTACTTGTAGTCATACAGTACCTGTTACTACTAAGCTGATCCTTGTCACTTTACTCTACGCTCTTTCAGGTAAGTACAGGACTAGGTACTTGTCCATACAGTAGTTATGGAGGGTACTCTGTGGTCATACAGTACCTGTTACTTACTAAGCTGATCCTTGTCACTTTACTCTACGCTCTCTTCAGGTGAGTACAGGACTAGGTACTTGTCCATACAGTAGTTATGGAGGGTACTTTGTAGTCATACAGTACCTGTTACTTACTAAGCTGATCGTTGTCACTTTACTCTACGCTCTCTTCAGGTGAGTACAGTACTAAGTACTTGTCCATACAGTAGTTATGAAGGGTACTTTGTGGTCATACAGTACCTGTTACTTACTAAGCTGATCCTTGTCACTTTACTCTACGCTCTCTTCAGGTAAGTACAGTACTAAGTACTTGTCCATACAGTAGTTATGGAGGGTACTTTGTGGTCATATAGTACTTGTTACTTACTAAGCTGATCCTTGTCACTTTACTCTACGCTCTCTTCAGGTAAATACAGAACTAAGAACTTGTCCATACAGTAGTTATGGAGGGTACTTTGTAGTCATACAGTACCTGTTACTTACTAAGCTGATCCTTGTCACTTTACTCTATGCTCTTCAGGTGAGTACAGGACTAAGTACTTGTCCGTACAGTAGTTATGGAGGGTACTTTGTGGTCATACAGTACCTGTTACTTACTAAGCTGATCCTTGTCACTTTACTCTACGCTCTCTTCAGGTGAGTACAGGACTAAGTACTTGTCCGTACAGTAGTTATGGAGGGTACTTTGTGGTCATACAGTACCTGTTACTTACTAAGCTGATCCTTGTCACTTTACTCTACGCTCTCTTCAGGTGAGTACAGGACTAAGTACTTGTCCATACAGTAGTTATGGAGGGTACTTTGTGGTCATACAGTACCTGTTACTAACTAAGCTGATCCTTGTCACTTTACTCTACACTCTCTTCAGGTGAGTACAGGACTAGGTACTTGTCCATACAGTAGTTATGGAGGGTACTTTGTGGTCATACAGTACCTGTTACTAACTAAGCTGATCCTTGTCACTTTACTCTACGCTCTCTTCAGGTAAGTACAGAACTAAGTAATTTTCCATACAGTAGTTATGGAGGGTACTTTGTAGTCATACAGTACCTGTTACTAACTAAGCTGATCCTTGTCACTTTACTCTATGCTCTCTTCAGGTGAGTACAGAACTAAGTACTTGTCCATACAGTAGTTATGGAGGGTACTTTGTGGTCATACAGTACCTGTTACTTACTAAGCTGATCCTTGTCACTTTACTCTATGCTCTCTTCAGGTGAGTACAGAACTAAGTACTTGTCCGTACAGTAGTTATGGAGGGTACTTTGTGGTCATACAGTACCTGTTACTTACTAAGCTGATCCTTGTCACTTTACTCTACGCTCTCTTCAGGTAAGTACAGAACTAAGTACTTGTCCGTACAGTAGTTATGGAGGGTACTTTGTAGTCATACAGTACCTGTTACTAACTAAGCTGATCCTTGTCACTTTACTCTACGCTCTCTTCAGGTGAGTACAGGATTTAGTACTTGAAATAAAGTAACTATTACATAAGTACACAGTAAATTTGTTAATGTTATTAAATATGTCTTAGTCTGTCTGTTTAAGAGCTTTGTAAAATAATTTTCAGTTTTCATTTTCACAATTTTAGGCCATTGCACAGCTAGTTTTCAGTTACAAGGACCCTGGCCCCATTCATAAATAATTTACAAATTTCTCTGCTATTATTATTGTTGTGTCCGACCCGATTACGTGTGGGGAGGGGGGGGGGGGGGGAGTTAAATTGATTTTGAAAACCATGAAAATTCAAAATTTATCTCTGATGTAATTTGTGATATCAAAGCCTTGCTGTATTGGAAAAAATTCTAGCATTTTCTCTTCATTTTATCACATTTTAAATTCTTGTCATTTTCTCACTTTGATTGTTTTATAATGATTTTTTTTTTGTTGCAAAATAAATGAAATGCTTCAAGCTGTACAATACATGTCTTTGAGGAGTAGATCAGTACTTGTACCCAGCTTTGTATCTAGTGGTGTCATAATAACATTTTCTTATACTTGTTTAAGTCAGGAGTCTCGGTGGTTACAATATGTATATGTCATGTTTTGTGATTATTTCATGTTTTTGTTTTGGAATGTCTTTAGTTTCTCTGATTGATTCTTAATTTGAAATGACACTTAGGGTTGGCACGTGAAATGACACTTAGGGGTTGGCACGTGAAATGACACTTAGGGGTTGGCATGTGAAATGTGATACTCACTAATTCAGAGTAACCTACAGTAGTTATTAATTCCTTTTAATTTGATGGGTAGTATTTTTTTACTGCTGTGAACCGGAGACATCAATTTTTATTTGATACTTTATTTGTTATAGTGCTACACAAGCTAAGGTAACAGAAGAATCCTCAGATATATGGAAGTACCAGAAGTACAGCCTCATTGTGGATTTTGATGAACGATTACGACTACCACCTCCCCTCACTGTTATAAGTTATTTTCTGATGTTTTGTGAATGTCTGTTTCTTGAGACAAGACATTGTCTGAGACAATGTAAGAAATGTTGTCGGAGATGTTGTCGGAAGACGGGTGATAGAGCTGACTCCAGAGTAAGTTTAACATATACCAGGTATAATAAGTATAAATAGTTATACAATTCCTTTATAATTTGATAGATAGTATTTTGCTGTTTTGAACAAAAAAATAATTCAACTGTGATGAAAAGAGATAAACATGTGTCAAGTCTTAATAATTTGAGAATCCCAAGATCTTCTCCTCCAAAACTACAGAGCCAAATTTGATAAAACTTGATGATTATCATGCCTGGGTAACAGGCTTTCAAAATTGTGTTCGGGGTTGACCACGCATAACAATATGGTTGCCGTTACTATAAATAGCCAAAAGACAAAAAAATCTTCTTCTCTGAAACCAAAAGGTGCAGACAAATTTTGATTAGATATTTGGATTCAGGATGCCTAGGACGATTAAAATTGTGTTTTTTATGAAAATTGGTTGAAAAATAGGTTACGCGTTTTGCGTAAAATTACGTAATTTTTAAATTGAGACATATATTGTTATTACTTCATAACTGCTGAAGATAATTGTATAGAGTTTTCACTGTTGATCATGTCTTGCGATTTTCTTCCAATTGGTGTCAAGGTCAAAGGTCAAGGTCATGCCCCAGTTTTTGACCTTTGATAAAAATGGTTTTTTTTAAACATTTCTGGTGATAATGGCATAGGATTTTCAGTTAGTTGTAGGTATTGGCATGACCATCATTTTGATACATAGATCAAGGTCATGGGTTCAAAGGTCAAGGTCACAGATGTACAAATATACCAAAGTATATCAAAGTAATTCTCTGCAAAACTATGAACTTTTTGTTTAGGCATGTATATTAGAATATTCAGGTAATGGCACAATTGTCATTTTGATATATGAATGAAGGTCATGGGTTCAAAGGTCAAGGTCACAGATGTGCAAATATACCAAAGCAGTTAATTATCTGCAAAACTATGAACTTTTTGTATAGGCACATATATTAGAATATTGTAGGTAATGGCACAATAGTCATTTTGATATATGAATGAAGGTCATGGGTTCAAAGGTCAAGGTCACAGATGCAAATGAAAACTTAAATGGTTAATTATTTTAAAAAATATTAACTTTTTGTATATGCATGTGTAATAGAATATTGTAGGTATGAGCCTAACGACCATTTTGATATATGAATGAAGGTTATGGGTTAAAAGGTCAAGGTCACAGGTGCAAATGAATACTAAAATGTTAATTATTTGCAAAACTATTAACTTTTTGTATAGGCATGTATATTAGAATATTGTAGGTAATGGCACAATGGTCATTTTGATATATGAATGAACAGCATAGGTTCAAAGGTCAAGGTCACAGATACAAACAAGTACTGAAATGAATATTTATCTTTATAACTATAAACTTTTTGTATAGGCATGATGTATATTGGCCTAAATAAATGGTGGTGATAAATCAAGGTTTTACTGTATAATTGATGTTACATGTTGCTATGTGTCCTTCTTGACTTTTTTTACAATATTTGGTATATTTTGATTCAAACAGAGACAAGTTAAAATAAAACGATCTGAAGATTATAGTTATTGGAGAAGTTGTGTTAAGAAGTTAATCCGAGATGAAGAACAAGAAGCCATTGATAACCAAAGATCAGTACTTCAGAGTCAAGCGTAAATATATCTTAAACATAACAAAGATCAGTACTTCAGAGTCAAGCGTAAATATATCTTAAACATTACAAAGATCAGTACTTCAGAGTCAAGGGTAAATATATCTTAAACATTACAAAGATCAGTACTTCAGAGTCAAGGGTAAATATATTGTACTTCAGAGTCAAGCGTAATTGTATCTTAAACATTACAAAGATCAGTACTTCAGAGTCAAGCGTAATTATATCTTAAACATTACAAAGATCAGTACTTCAGAGTCAAGTGTAATTATATCTTAAACATTACAAAGATCAGTACTTCAGAGTCAAGCGTAAATATATATCTTAAACATTACAAAGATCAGTACTTCAGAGTCAAGCGTAAATATATCTTAAACATTACAAAGATCAGTACTTCAGAGTCAAGGGTAAATATATCTTAAACTTTACAAAGATCAGTACTTCAGAGTCAAGGGTAAATATATCTGAAACATTACAAAGATCAGTACTTCAGAGTCCAGCGTAAATATATCTTAAACATTACAAAGATCAGTACTTCAGAGTCAAGCGTAATTATATCTTAAACATTACAAAGATCAGTACTTCAGAGTCAAGTGTAATTATATCTTAAACATTACAAAGATCAGTACTTCAGAGTCCAGCGTAAATATATCTTAAACATTACAAAGATCAGTACTTCAGAGTCAAGTGTAATTATATCTTAAACATTACAAAGATCAGTACTTCAGAGTCAAGCGTAATTATATCTTAAACATTACAAAGATCAGTACTTCAGAGTCAAGCGTAAATATATCTTAAACATTACAAAGATCAGTACTTCAGAGTCCAGCGTAAATATATCTTAAACATTACAAAGATCAGTACTTCAGAGTCAAGGGTAAATATATCTGAAACATTACAAAGATCAGTACTTCAGAGTCCAGCGTAAATATATCTTAAACATTACAAAGATCAGTACTTCAGAGTCAAGCGTAAATATATCTAAAACATTACAAAGATCAGTACTTCAGAGTCCAGCGTAAATATATCTTAAACATTACAAAGATCAGTACTTCAGAGTCAAGGGTAAATATATCTTAAACATTACAAAGATCAGTACTTCAGAGTCAAGCGTAAATATATATCTTAAACATTACAAAGATCAGTACTTCAGAGTCAAGGGTAATTATATCTTAAACATTACAAAGATCAGTACTTCAGAGTCAAGCGTAAATATATCTTAAACATTACAAAGATCAGTACTTCAGAGTCAAGCGTAAATATATCTTAAACATTACAAAGATCAGTACTTCAGAGTCAAGCGTAATTATATCTTAAACATTACAAAGATCAGTATTTCAGCGTAAATATATCTAAAACATTACTGTTACATGTTAAAAGTTTGTTTGCAAACCCACACATTATCTGGCTGTTGTTTATCTTGGTTCTAGTGTCATGATGAAGTGACAGTGTTGTGGGTGTTGTTATCTTGGTTCTAGTGTCATGATGAAGTGACAGTGTTGTGGCTGTTGTTTATCTTGGTTCTAGTGTCATGATGAAGTGACAGTGTTGTGGGTGTTGTTTATCTTGGTTCTAGTGTCATGATGAAGTGACAGTGTTGTGGCTTTTATTTATCTTGGTTCTAGTGTCATGATGAAGTGACAGTGTTGTGGATGTTGTTTATCTTGGTTCAAGTGTCATGATGAAGTGACAGTGTTGTGGCTGTTATTTATCTTGGTTCTAGTGTCATGATGAAGTGACAGTGTTTGTGGGTGTTGTTATCTTGGTTCTAGTGTCATGATGAAGTGACAGTGTTGTGGCTGTTATTTATCTTGGTTCTAGTGTCATGATGAAGTGACAGTGTTGTGGCTGTTATTTATCTTGGTTCTAGTGTCATGATGAAGTGACAGTGTGTGGGTGTTGTTTATCTTGGTTCTAGTGTCATGATGAAGTGACAGTGTTGTGGGTGTTGTTTATCTTGGTTCTAGTGTCATGATGAAGTGACAGTGTTGTGGCTGTTATTTATCTTGGTTCTAGTGTCATGATGAAGTGACAGTGTTGTGGGTGTTGTTTATCTTGGTTCTAGTGTTATGATGAAGTGACAGTGTTGTGGCTGTTGTTTATCTCGGTTCTAGTGTCATGATGAAGTGACAGTGTTGTGGGTGTTGTTTATCTTGGTTCTAGTGTCATGATGAAGTGACAGTGTTGTGGCTGTTATTTATCTTGGTTCTAGTGTCATGATGAAGTGACAGTGTTGTGGATGTTGTTTATCTTGGTTCAAGTGTCATGATGAAGTGACAGTGTTGTGGCTGTTATTTATCTTGGTTCTAGTGTCATGATGAAGTGACAGTGTTGTGGGTGTTGTTTATCTTGGTTCTAGTGTCATGATGAAGTGACAGTGTTGTGGCTGTTATTTATCTTGGTTCTAGTGTCATGATGAAGTGACAGTGTTGTGGCTGTTATTTATCTTGGTTCTAGTGTCATGATGAAGTGACAGTGTTGTGGGTGTTGTTTATCTTGGTTCTAGTGTCATGATGAAGTGACAGTGTTGTGGGTGTTGTTTATCTTGGTTCTAGTGTCATGATGAAGTGACAGTGTTGTGGCTGTTATTTATCTTGGTTCTAGTGTCATGATGAAGTGACAGTGTTGTGGGTGTTGTTTATCTTGGTTCTAGTGTTATGATGAAGTGACAGTGTTGTGGGTGTTATTTATCTCGGTTCTAGTGTCATGATGAAGTGACAGTGTTGTGGGTGTTGTTTATCTTGGTTCTAGTGTCATGATGAAGTGACAGTGTTGTGGCTGTTATTTATCTTGGTTCTAGTGTCATGATGAAGTGACAGTGTTGTGGGTGTTGTTTATCTCGGTTCTAGTGTCATGATGAAGTGACAGTGTTGTGGGTGTTGTTTATCTCGGTTCTAGTGTCATGATGAAGTGACAGTGTTGTGGCTGTTATTTATCTTGGTTCTAGTGTCATGATGAAGTGACAGTGTTGTGGGTGTTGTTTATCTTGGTTCTAGTGTCATGATGAAGTGACAGTGTTGTGGGTGTTGTTTATCTTGGTTCTAGTGTCATGATGAAGTGACAGTGTTGTGGGTGTTGTTTATCTGGTTCTAGTGTCATGATGAAGTGACAGTGTTGTGGGTGTTGTTTATCTTGGTTCTAGTGTCATGATGAAGTGACAGTGTTGTGGGTGTTGTTTATCTTGGTTCTAGTGTCATGATGAAGTGACAGTGTTGTGGGTGTTGTTTATCTTGGTTCTAGTGTCATGATGAAGTAACAGTGTTGTGGGTGTTGTTTATCTTGGTTCTAGTGTCATGATGAAGTGACAGTGTTGTGGGTACATTAATCATAATAATACTCTTATTTGTATGAAGCACATCTGACACGGTTAATACCCCGTGTTTCTACTGCTCCTTAGACATTTATCAGCAGGGTGGACCACAACAATGAGATCTCAATTACATACCACATAGATGAGCATTCAAAAAAATGTGAATATTTAAACAAATAAATTGAATGAAATATTCTTCTCATTAAATTAAACTGTCACAAAATGTTTCTGACATACATTATTTAAAGAGCGCTTTTTGCGGATTCATGTGCCTCCTGACTTTTTCACTTGAAAAGTGAAAAGATGAGAAATATGTAATTTTATATTTCAATTTCAGAATTTTGGTATTGCAAACTGAGATAGAAAAACAGAAGACATATAGTAAGAAATTGTTTCAGCAAATCGCTCGAATAGAAAGAGGGATGACAACGTGTCAGGTATCGCTGGAGAGCATGAAACATTTCATGGACAGTTTAGGTAAATACATATACATTTACATTATGTATTATATGTCATAGGAATTTACCACCAGACACTTTATTTTGGGTCTCTGATACAATTTTATGATGTTGGACTCAGAATTATAATGAGTCCAGGGGGTTAACAGGAGAAATTCCACATCATAGAGGATCTTAGACGAGTGGGGTTTAATATGAAATTTATTAAACGAGTTTAATAAATTTCATATTAAACCCTCACGAGTCTAAGATTCTATATATCACATAACTCAAAATGCCGAGACACAATGACATGTACATATTATTTGATGCCATATAGAAACAGCTGATTTGTATCTAGGTCAGACAAATCACCTCCAAATTAACTGTGCAAGCAAGAATATAGTTCTATTTAGTTATAGTAAAAGTAAATTAATCACCTAAAATTAAAAAGACAAAATCAGTATGCAAGTTTAAATTATGTTATATTTTTTCGAATGCATCAAAATTATTTTTCAAAGAATCGGAAAGTCTTCAAAAGTCTAAAAATAAACAACAGACCGACACAGTTTTCAAATGACGTCATTAGGCGCGATCAGAAGTGTGAGAACTTATTACGTCACAATCAAGTGATATTACATGGGTACCTGTGTAATATGAAAAATATTACACCGTTTTATTCCATCAATAAACAGGAGGGTTATGTGATATATAATGTTAAGTAGCTCTATGTCAAAAATATCACTCCTGCAATGATGTGTAAAACTATTAAAGCAATAAATTCAATTTACAGTACTTCGAAATTCTAATAAGAGTAGGAAGCCTATTTAATGGCAAGGAAATTGTCTGTGATTTTAAACTTTACAGACAAAGAAAATTCCTTTAGTTGATGGACAAAACATTGATACTTCTCGCTATAATCATGATGATATTGATCTCCCTTTGTAAGTTGGAAAAAATATTTAAAAAAACATGTTCAAGATATGAAATCCAAGAACCTTAGTAAAAAGTATGATATTGAAAATGACCAATATACCAATATACCCCCATATATATAACAGGTTTTCTAAACTGACCTACATTATAGAGAGATTCCATGTTCAATTAACTGACCTACATTATAGAGAGATTCCATGTTCATAAACTGACCTACATTATAGAGAGATTACATGTTCAATTAACTGACCTACATTATAGAGAGATTCCATGTTCATAAACTGACCTACATTATAGAGAGATTACATGTTCATAAACTGACCTACATTATAGAGAGATTCCATGTTCATAAACTGACCTACATTATAGAGAGATTACATGTTCATAAACTGACCTACATTATAGAGAGATTACATGTTCATAAACTGACCTACATTATAGAGAGATTCCATGTTCATAAACTGACCTACATTATAGAGAGATTACATGTTCATAAACTGACCTACATTATAGAGAGATTCCATGTTCATAAACTGACCTACATTATAGAGAGATTCCATGTTCATAAACTGACCTACATTATAGAGAGATTACATGTTCATAAACTGACCTACATTATAGAGAGATTACATGTTCATAAACTGACCTACATTATAGAGAGATTCCATGTTCATAAACTGACCTACATTATAGAGAGATTACATGTTCATAAACTGACCTACATTATAGAGAGATTACATGTTCATAAACTGACCTACATTATAGAGAGATTCCATGTTCATAAACTGACCTACATCATAGAGAGATTCCATGTTCATAAACTGACCTACATTATAGAGAGATTCTATGTTCATAAACTGACCTACATTATAGAGAGATTCCATGTTCATAAACTGACCTACATTATAGAGAGATTCCATGTTCAATTAACTGACCTACATTATAGAGAGATTCCATGTTCAATTAACTGACCTACATTATAGAGAGATTCCATGTTCAATTAACTGACCTACATCATAGAGAGATTCCATGTTCATAAACTGACCTACATTATAGAGATTCTATGTTCATAAACTGACCTACATTATAGAGAGATTCCATGTTCATAAACTGACCTACATTATAGAGAGATTCCATGTTCAATTAACTGACCTACATTATAGAGAGATTCCATGTTCAATTAACTGACCTACATTATAGAGAGATTCCATGTTCAATTAACTGACCTACATCATAGAGAGATTCCATGTTCAAACTGACCTACATTATAGAGATTCTATGTTCATAAACTGACCTACATTATAGAGAGATTACATGTTCATAAACTGACCTACATTATAGAGAGATTACATGTTCATAAACTGACCTACATTATAGAGAGATTCCATGTTCATAAACTGACCTACATTATAGAGAGATTACATGTTCATAAACTGACCTACATTATAGAGAGATTACATGTTCATAAACTGACCTACATTATAGAGAGATTCCATGTTCATAAACTGACCTACATCATAGAGAGATTCCATGTTCATAAACTGACTACATTATAGAGAGATTCTATGTTCATAAACTGACCTGCATTATAGAGAGATTCCATGTTCATAAACTGACCTACATTATAGAGAGATTCCATGTTCAATTAACTGACCTACATTATAGAGAGATTCCATGTTCAATTAACTGACCTACATTATAGAGAGATTCCATGTTCAATTAACTGACCTACATCATAGAGAGATTCCATGTTCATAAACTGACCTACATTATAGAGATTCTATGTTCATAAACTGACCTACATTATAGAGAGATTCCATGTTCATAAACTGACCTACATTATAGAGAGATTCCATGTTCAATTAACTGACCTACATTATAGAGAGATTCCATGTTGAATTAACTGACCTACATTATAGAGAGATTCCATGTTCATAAACTGACCTACATTATAGAGAAATTCCATGTTCATAAACTGACCTACATTATAGAGAGATTCCATGTTCATAAACTGACCTACATTATAGAGAGATTCCATGTTCATAAACTGACCTACATTATAGAGAGATTCCATGTTCATAAACTGACCTACATTATAGACAGATTCCATGTTCATAAACTGACCTACATTATAGAGAGATTCCATGTTCATAAACTGACCTACATTATAGAGAGATTCCATGTTCATAAACTGACCTACATTATAGAGAGATTCCATGTTCATAAACTGACCTACATTATAGAGAGATTCCATGTTCATAAACTGACCTACATTATAGAGAGATTCCATGTTGAATTAACTGACCTACATTATAGAGAGATTCCATGTTCATAAACTGACCTACATTATAGAGAAATTCCATGTTCATAAACTGACCTACATTATAGAGAGATTCCATGTTCATAAACTGACCTACATTATAGAGAGATTCCATGTTCATAAACTGACCTACATTATAAAGAGATTCCATGTTCATAAACTGACCTACATTATAGAGAGATTCCATGTTCATAAACTGACCTACATTATAGAGAGATTCCATGTTCATAAACTGACCTACATTATAGAGAGATTCCATGTTCATAAACTGACCTACATTATAGAGAGATTCCATGTTCATAAACTGACCTACATTATAGAGAGATTCCATGTTCATAAACTGACCTACATTATAGAGAGATTCCATGTTCATAAACTGACCTACATTATAGAGAGATTCCATGTTCATAAACTGACCTACATTATAGAGAGATTCCATGTTCATAAACTGACCTACATCATAGAGAGATTCCATGTTCATAAACTGACCTACATTATAGAGAGATTCTATGTTCATAAACTGACCTGCATTATAGAGAGATTCCATGTTCATAAACTGACCTACATTATAGAGAGATTAAAAGGAATACTTACATTATTACTATGTGTTAATCAAAAACAAACATACTACCGGTAATCCATGTCTGAATCACAATCCAGAAGTCAAAAACAAACATACTACCGGTAATCCATGTCTGAATCACAATCCAGAAGTCAAAAACAAACATACTAATCCATGTCTGAATCACAATCCAGAAGTCAAAAACAAACATACTAATCCATGTCTGAATCACAATCCAGAAGTCAAAAACAAACATACTAATCCATGTCTGAATCACAATCCAGAAGCAAAGTAAAAACAAACATACTACCGGTAATCCATGTCTGAATCACAATCCAGAAGCAAAGTAAAAACAAACATACTACCGGTAATCCATGTCTGAATCACAATCCAGAAGCAAAGTAAAAACAAACATACTACCGGTAATCCATGTCTGAATCACAATCCAGAAGCAAAGTAAAAAAACATACTACCGGTAATCCATGTCTGAATCACAATCCAGAAGCAAAGTAAAAACAAACATACTACCGGTAATCCATGTCTGAATCACAATCCAGAAGCAAAGTAAAAACAAACATACTACCGGTAATCCATGTCTGAATCACAATCCAGAAGCAAAGAAAAAACAAACATACTACCGGTAATCCATGTCTGAATCACAATCCAGAAGCAAAGTAAAAACAAACATACTACCGGTAATCCATGTCTGAATCACAATCCAGAAGCAAAGTAAAAACAAACATACTACCGGTAATCCATGTCTGAATCACAATCCAGAAGCAAAGAAAAAACAAACATACTACCGGTAATCCATGTCTGAATCACAATCCAGAAGCAAAGAAAAAACTTTGGAACTGACAAGTTAGGTTAAACACGTGAACTTCCACCAGAGAAGTGAGCCCGGGTGCTCCGGAAGGGTAAGCGCTTCCTATTTAGCTAGCTACACCCGCCACATGTGTAATCAAAATTGTGTGAAAGGAACATGGAACTATGAGACGTCAAATATATCCAGGGCTATTCTAGACACAGAGACATCAAACTTATCAACAATACTGTGATGACGACCATAAAACTTTTTGAAGGCTTGATAAGCCTAGGCAAAATTAGCCTAGGTAATCTGAATACTAGTACAAAAAGTACAAGTACCTCTCTAAACGGAACAAAACACCTGTGGTCCTGAATGATTCAGTTTAGACAGGTTCTCTGTTAAGATATCTGGTTAAGATAATATAAATCCCATCTATGGTAAAAGTAGTATAATAATTTACCTTTATTCTTTTTTTTGTTCAAATGTAGATACAAAGAGATCAGGTACTATGGCACATGACATCAACAAGTTTCACATAGAGAGTAGAAAATCTCCATACCCTACCACACAAATACAGAGATTTCCAATCTTTGATAAATATGTCCAGTGGGAGGTAAGAATATAACACATGACATCAACAAGTTTCACATAGAAAATCACATATAATCATACCAAATAACCGTTTTCATCTTTAATAATTATGTGACATGGGAGATAAATATATTTCAATGATGTTATTAATCATGTTCAATCATATGCTTGCACTAACTGTAATGAAGATTATAGACAATAAACAGAAAAGGGCAGGATAAATAATTACAAAACCATGAAGACTAATGTACGATTTTCATACATCCAACTGGATGCACATACTAAATTTTTGTTAAATTGTACATTGTCACACTACTTATAGTGGTGATATACTGGTATTTTAAGTGGTCAAGCCTTTCTATGATAATGTATTTTTTTGTTTGATAACTCTTGATTCAAATAAAAATGCAAACATTTTTATATAAAATTTAGAACAAATACACATATATATGTATAATTATTCCTTATTCATATATATATATATGTAATTGTTTTTATTCAGATATCCTACCCATCGTATGATCCAGCCCTGTATACTTGTCCTCTAGAAAACTTCCCTGAAGAACTTCAGAATTATATAGATCCTGATTTACTGGAGTGAGTATATAACAGAATTATATAGATCCTGATTTACTGGAGTGAGTATATAACAGAATTATATAGATCCTGATTTACTGGAGTGAGTATATAACAGAATTATATAGATCCTGATTTACTGGAGTGAGTATATAACAGAATTATATAGATCCTGATTTATTGGAGTGAGTATATAACAGAATTATATAGATCCTGATTTACTGGAGTGAGTATATAACAGAATTATATAGATCCTGATTTACTGGAGTGAGTATATAACAGAATTATATAGATCCTGATTTATTGGAGTGAGTATATAACAGAATTATATAGATCCTGATTTACTGGAGTGAGTATATAACAGAATTATATAGATCCTGATTTACTGGAGTGAGTATATAACAGAATTATATAGATCCTGATTTATTGGAGTGAGTATATAACAGAATTATATAGATCCTGATTTACTGGAGTGAGTATATAACAGAATTATATAGATCCTGATTTACTGGAGTGAGTATATAACAGAATTATATAGATCCTGATTTACTGGAGTGAGTATATAACAGAATTATATAGATCCTGATTTATTGGAGTGAGTATATAACAGAATTATATAGATCCTGATTTACTGGAGTGAGTATATAACAGAATTATATAGATCCTGATTTATTGGAGTGAGTACAGTCAAACCTGTCTACAAAGGTCGCCCAAGGGAGCCATTAAAAGTGACCTTTATGAGTGGGTGGCTATCTAAAGATTCAAATAATATGAATAAAGAACAATTGGAATACAATTCTACTGGCTTTTATAAGCAGGAAGTCCTTATATAGAGGTGGCCTTTATAAGCAGGTGGTCCTTATATAGAGGTGGCCTTTATAAGCAGGTGATCCTTATATAGAGGTGGCCTTTATAAGCAGATGGTCCTTATATAGATGTGGCCTTTCAGGCATTTTGGGCTGTATACACTAGAAAAAGGAAGTTTGTTTGGAAAAACCATTTACATTGCAACAGTCAATTTAACCAAGAACATTTGACAATTAAGACAATAAAAGGCAAACACACATTGGAACCACTGATTATAAAATGTAATACTGAAAAACTAAACACCACCAGGGACTAGATCACTTGTTTGTGTGGTACTTTTGTAGATAGAGACTTCAGCAAGCAACTGATACAATGACAATATTGAGTATTGTCCCTGTTGAATATTGAAAACCCAAGTCATTAAAACTTTTCCACAAAAAAAAAGTTTTCAAAAACTACTAAAACTAATAGTTCTGTAAGAGTTACCATGTACATTAGTGTAGTACAGGTAATCATTATACTTATATGTTGTGTCACTGTGACACGTCTATAGTTATATACTAGACATTAATAAATGTATACTACCAACAAGTCACAAAGCTTTGTTAGCTTAACACATTCCTGATGGGCAGGGATTAAATGACAATTGTTTCTGGGGGATATTTTTTCTGAAGAACAAAAATATAATACAGTGAATCTTGGATAACTTAATATATTGTGTGTTATATGTCGGACATTAAAACACAACCGACAAATCTCAGTTGAGCTTAACATAACGGTAATGGTTAGTGAAAACTTTAAATAGCACTAAGATACAAATGTTAAATTGAAGATAAACACATTCATAATTAATTAATTGTTTTGTCCATATTTAATTAAGGTTTATAGAGACTGTTGAGAACACCAAGATGGATGTCGCTAGCTTGAGGGAGTTTAAACGATCTAACTCTAAGTTTGATCCCATGTGGAATGATAAGACTATTCTATCTGTCGGAGACGTCAGTATGGAGTTAGATAGAACATCTTGGATAACCAGAGATGGTATACCATTTACCTATGAGTTAGACTCCAGTGGTGTTCCACAGTAAGTACTCAACTATAATACTGGTACTACACATGGACCTTATTAACTATTTTGGTGTTCCACAGTAAGTACTCAACTATAATACCGGTACTACATGGACCTTATTAACTATTTTGGTGTTCCACAGTAAGTACTCAACTGTAATACCGGTACTACATGGACCTTATTAACTATTTTGGTGTTCCACAGTAAGTACTCAACTATAATACCGGTACTACACATGGACCTTATTAACTATTTGGTGTTCCACATTAAGTACTCAACTATAATACCAGTACTACATGGACCTTATTAACTATTTGGTGTTCCACAGTAAGTACTCAACTATAATACCGGTACTACACATGGACCTTATTAACTATTTGGTGTTCCACAGTAAGTACTCAACTATAATACCAGTACTACATGGACCTTATTAACTATTTGGTGTTCCACAGTAAGTACTCAACTATAATACCGGTACTACACATGGACCTTATTAACTATTTTGGTGTTCCACAGTAAGTACTCAACTATAATACCGGTACTACACGGACCTCATTAACTATTTTGGTGTTCCACAGTAAGTACTCAACTATAATAACAGTACTACACATGGACCTTATTAACTATTTTGGTGTTCCACAGTAAGTACTCAACTATAATACCGGTACTACACATGGACCTTATTAACTATTTGGTGTTCCACAGTAAGTACTCAACTATAATACCGGTACTACACATGGACCTTATTAACTATTTTGGTGTTCCACAGTAAGTACTCAACTATAATACCGGTACTACACATGGACCTTATTAACTATTTGGTGTTCCACAGTAAGTACTCAACTATAATACCGGTACTACACGCGGACCTTATTAACTATTTTGGTGTTCCACAGTAAGTACTCAACTATAATAACAGTACTACACATGGACCTTATTAACTATTTTGGTGTTCCACAGTAAGTACTCAACTATAATAACAGTACTACACATGGACCTTATTAACTATTTTGGTGTTCCACAGTAAGTACTCAACTATAATACCAGTACTACACATGGACCTTATTAACTATTTTGGTGTTCCACAGTAAGTACTCAACTATAATAACAGTACTACACATGGACCTTATTAACTATTTTGGTGTTCCACAGTAAGTACTCAACTATAATACCAGTACTACACATGGACCTTATTAACTATTTTGGTGTTCCACAGTAAGTACTCAACTATAATAACAGTACTACACATGGACCTTATTAACTATTTTGGTGTTCCACAGTAAGTACTCAACTATAATACCAGTACTACACGGACCTTATTAACTATTTTGGTGTTCCACAGTAAGTACTCAACTATAATACCAGTACTACACATGGACCGTATTAACTATTTTGGTGTTCCACAGTAAGTACTCAACTATAATAACAGTACTACACATGGACCTTATTAACTATTTTGGTGTTCCACAGTAAGTACTCAACTATAATAACAGTACTACACATGGACCTTATTAACTATTTTGGTGTTCCACAGTAAGTACTCAACTATAATACCGGTACAACACACGGACCTTATTAACTATTTTGGTGTTCCACAGTAAGTACTCAACTATAATACCAGTACTACACATGGACCTTATTAACTATTTTGGTGTTCCACAGTAAGTACTCAACTATAATACCAGTACTACACATGGACCTTATTAACTATTTTGGTGTTCCACAGTAAGTACTCAACTATAATACCGGTACTACACATGGACCTTATTAACTATTTTGGTGTTCCACAGTAAGTACTCAACTATAATACCGGTACTACACATGGACCTTATTAACTATTTTGGTGTTCCACAGTAAGAACTCAACTATAATACCAGTACTACACATTTACCTAACTATTTGAGATAGAACATCCTGGATAACCAGAGATGGTATACCATTTAAGATGATGATGATGATGATGATGATGATGATGATGATGGTGGTGATGATGACGATGATGATGATGATGATGAGGATGATGACAGCTCACCATTTAGTTTTAGGCACTGTAAGACAATTATACATTTAAACATACAAGAAATAATTGTTAAACCAAATAAAATATCAGTGCTATAGAGGTAATATCATAATTAACACAATGTTTCTTACTATGTACTGCTGACAACTAACAAATAACCACAAATAATTCACTTCAAGGGTTCTCTTTATTTTATCACTTTCATTCCCATTTTCACATCATTTCAATTCAGTAGAAACTAAATCATTTATTATAAGTTTCTTTGTAGCAAAACACTTTACAACACAACCCTGTCAAAGAAAACAAAATAACAATGTAATAAATAGACTTCACAACAACACAACCCTGTCAAAGAAAACAAAATAACAATGTAATAAATAGACTTCACAACAACACAACCCTGTCAAAGAAAACAAAATAACAATGTAATAAATAGACTTAGTTAAAATACATTCAGAGTGCAACTTCTGAAAATGCTTGGTTTTCATACAATTCAACAAATTGTTGAATTAAGGCTATTTAAAGTAATTCTAAAATTACTTTTATTATTTCACTTTCACCATTATAATATACAAAAGTATCAACTGCTTGTCATACATCGTATGACAAATCAACACTTAACTTGTTCACATATGCCGGACTTACTCTGCTTAATCAAGGGGACATAATCCTTGATTCCGCCCTATCTGCATTCATCAAAACTATTTAAAAGTTGACATTACAAACAAAACATAAGTATAACAGTAAAACTTATTAAATTACATGTATATCTGTTTATGGAACAGAGTCTTGTTCAGATCGTTTCTGTTTACACCATACTCAATAATATATTACAGGGCAATCCATCTACAACCAATTAAAATAAAACTCTATAAAACACCATTATAATATTAACGCCGTTCAGGTATACGATATATATACTTTACAATGTCTATGTATAACACAGTGAAACACAGTTCTATTTATACACCTTGTACACAGATTTTTACCTTTGACATTCACAGCTAATGTTTAAGTGCTGTCATGGCGTTTATATAATTGGACTATTAAAATATATATTGCTATAGAGGAAAGACTTAAAGATTTATAATAATAAAATATTTATGACCAATGGGTATTTTAAATGGACAGTGTTTGGGGAAAGTAACAGAAACAGGTAATAATGGAAAAGATACCTTTATCAGTCCAGGGACTTACTAAATATTGTAATATTACAGTTATCTGTAATATAACAAAGTAACTAGAGTTATCTCTCTTTACTTTGTAATGTTTGTATTACAAAAAACTGTAATTTAACAATTTTCTATAATGGTTATCTCCCTTTCAAATACAAAAAAACCTATAATTTAATACATTTGTAACAATTCTCTGTAGTGGTTATTTCCCTTTAATTTTTTTTAAATTAACATGAAAAAATCAATTATAAGTTGAAAAAGGTTATTTTAAAAAAAAAAAAAGATTTCTTAAATTTCTACAGTAGAATATTAGTATATTCAGCAATTAAAACATCAAATATAACACAGTATCATATGAATAATGCCATTTATATAACAGAAATTTTTTTATTGTTTAATTGACAAATATGGATCATACAGTACATGTATATAAAACGAAATCTACATTTTAATTTCAAAAGTCTATGCAGCAGGATATACCATGCAGTCATTCCAAAATAATATTGTAACATTTAACATTGGCAATGGTTTTTCTTGTCCGTGGAGACAGATTCTGGAAGGAAAATGTGACGTTTGAGCATGTTGCAATAGCAATATGTAAACTTTCAGAGCTGATATTATAGTTTTTAAATGGAACCATTTTACAAATTCTATCAGATTTATTTCTTAACATCAGATAGGGTCTTGAACCAAGTAGATTTTCTAAAAGTGATTATTCATAATTTTGAACCGGTTATTTTACATGTGTCGGAAAAAATTCCTAACCTGTAACAGATATTTCATTACGTGCGGAATTCATAACTAAAAGCAATAAAGATATGAAACTTATTTCAGATTACAATGATGGCCTAAGAGTACAGGGGGAAACTTTATATTAGATAGGAATTTTTAAATCATGTCTTGAAATCCAATATTGAGATAGAATTTTTCAAAGTCTCATATAAGGAACTAACCCCCGTTACACCATTTTCTGAAAAACTATGTTGATATGATAAAATTGTATTTGATTTTAGAAAAACAGTGGCATATGTCTTCTTTGTATTAAAATGATGTAAAATTCTGTTCAGATTTATTCAGTGTTAATAGCGCACAGTTGTTAATTTCTAACCTCCATAATGCCTAACCTCCTAACATGGATAAAGTTCCACGATTTCAGATTGCATATAAGCATTTATCCAGGATATATTATCACTCGACCGGACAAGTTCTTACAAACAACATTTGCCTTTTCTGTAATTAATGCTAAAACCAGCAAAATAATAGTCACTTAGAACAGTTTTATATGACTTTATTGTTGAAAGTATGAAATTATCCAGCTGTTATCATAATTTTTTTATTTCAAATTTGGTGTGTGTAATAATTCATTTTTTAATTCTGTACATATACATCTTTGTTTTTTAAGAGACATAAAAGAGTCTGATTTCAAAATTTCATTTTTGACCATTTAAAGGAATATAAGCAATACGATTATTTCTGGAATGACTGCATGAGGTTGGAGTAAGCCAATCTGTCATATGGGCATGAGGGCAAATTAATATATTACTGGATACATGAAAATGAAATATAGGCTGGTCTTGGTCATTTCAATTATAATTTTTTTTTCAGAGTAACAAATCTTTCAACTGACTTTAATACCCATGAAAAAAATGTTATGTTTTAATTAATATATGGAAACAAAGTCAAAATACAGTCACATGTTGACTGACAAAAGAAGTGGAAAATGGTTTTAAGATATACAATGGCGTCATTTGTAGCAAAATGACACAATAGAAAAAAACATTCATTACCATGTAATAAAACACAGTATAGATTTTATTTACATTCACATGTGACTAGACAAATTTGAATCTTACATTACAGAAATATAATAGAAATATGTAATATTAATACATCCGCTAATTCTGATGATACAATGCTACATATTGAAATGGCCATAAATGATTGAATCTTATATTTCAGAAATATGTAATATTGATGAATCAACCAATTCTGATCACACAATGCTACATATTGAAATGGCCAGTTTATTGAATCTTATATTACAAAATATGTAATATTGATGAATTAACCAATTCTGATCATACAATGCTACATATTGAAATGGCCATGTTGATTGAATCTTATATTACAGAAATATGTAATATTGATGAATCAACCAATTCTGATCACACAATGCTACATATTGAAATGGCCAGTTTGATTGAATCTTATATTACAGAATATGTATATTGATGAATCAACCAATTCTGATCACACAATGCTACATATTGAAATGGCCATAGTTGATTGAATCTTATATTACAGAATATGTAATATTGATGAATCAACCAATTCTGATCATACAATGCTACATATTGAAATGGCCATGTTTGATTGAATCTTATATTACAGGAATATGTAATATTGATGAATCAACAATTCTGATCATACAATGCTACATATTGAAATGGTCATATTTGATTGAATCTTATATTACAGGAATATGTAATATTGATGAATCTAATTCTGATGATACAATGCCACACATTGAAATGGCCATGTTTGATTCAATCTTATATTACAGAATATGTAATATTGATGAATCAACAATTCTGATCATACAATGCTACATATTGAAATGGTCATGTTTGATTAATCTTATATTACAGGAATATGTAATATTGATGAATCAACCAATTCTGATCATACAATGCTACATATTGAAATGGTTATGTTTGATTGAATTATATTACAGGAATATGTAATATTGATGAATCAACCATTCTGATCATACAATGCTACATATTGAAATGGCCATGTTGATTGAATCTTATATTACAGAAATATGTAATATTGATGAATCAACCAATTCTGATCACACAATGCTACATATTGAAATGGTTGTTGATTGAATCTTATATTACAGGAATATGTAATATTGATGAATCAACAATTCTGATCATACAATGCTACATATTGAAATGGCCATGTTTGATTAAATTATATTACAGAAATATGTAATATTGATGAATCAACAATTCTGATCATACAATGCTACATATTGAAATGGTCATGTTTGATTCAATCTTATATTACAGAATATGTAATATTGATGAATCAACAATTCTGATCATACAATGCTACATATTGAAATGGCCTTGTTCGATTGAATCTTATATTACAGGAATATGTAATATTGATGAATTTGCTAATTCTGATGATACAATGCCACACATTGAACTGGTCATGTTTGATTCAATCTTATATTACAGAAATATGTAATATTGATGAATCAACCAATTCTGATCACACAATGCTACATATTGAAATGGTCATTTCTGATTGAGCCTTATATTACATTATGTAAAATTGTTGAATCAACGGACAATGATTTTTCAATATTGGCGAATGAAAAAGAAAAATGTTTTATTTGTAGTTGAAAATCGACATGTATTATAATTAACAAAGAAATTATGTTTATAGCAGAAAACTATTTTGTTCAAGATATTGTTTTTAGTTTGTCTAGGATTAATTTGCTGGGAAGATTCAATTTGTCAAAGGGGTATTCATGATAAGGAATCCTTATGTGCTCCAAAATTTTAATTTGTGATGATTAATCTCTACACTCATAATAAATACACACATGTGTAAAATCAAAATAAATTTATTTTTCTTAGTAATATAATTAAAGCAACTTTATAAAGTTAAAATTCATTACATTACATTAGAAATTTAAATTGTAAGGATTATTAGAGACACATTTCCATGATAGAAATTATCACAGATTCAGGAGCACTATCACAATAGTGTATATGGAAAAATTAACCTTTTGATCTGATCAGTAGAAGTAATGAGTTTTAAATTGATGGACACTTGAAAGTGTACATTCATTGTACTGACATGAGGGTTAAACCTTTATTGTGTGGCCATTATTTTTTGGTTTTATAGGTTTGCTATTGTGCCATTTGTGTTACTTAAATTGATATTCAACCCACCAAATGAAAGTTGGTTTATTCTAAACTCATAATCATTTGGTTATTCTTCCCACCTATTTAAAGATTTATTCAGGGTGTCAATGATGCATGGGTTTTAAATACCTAAATGGCTATTAAGCTTTCTCCAATACAATAGAAATGATTGGAAGGGGGGTGATCTAAAAGGTATAACATATTGTATTATCATAGGAGGCACATTTAGTCCCAGATATACTTGAATGTCTTTCAAAAGTTGGACAATTTAAAAAAAAACAGTTTTAAAGATACATAGTGTCAAACTTTTATTAGATATTAATTAGTCCATTGAAACTGGAAGGGGACTATAGGTTTTCTCTCTGGTTGTCCACTTGTCTGTCCCTAAACAGTTTTTCTTTATTTGTTGAGATGTTGGATTCATATTTGGTATGAACTTACTGACTCAATTTTGATTAAATTTGACAGCCATGTGGACCTTTTCAAATTTTCACTTTTTAATTTTTTCTGGTTACTTTGTGAACCAGAAACTCTGTCCTCTCTATACCAAGTGCAAGAGGAGGAAGCAGCATCTCAAACTTTAAAGTCTTATGCATGATCTGTTTAAAGATAATATCCATGACATCATATTCTCTAACCATAAAGTCACACCAATGCAGTGAACCATGATGGCAAGATTCTCTCGGAAAATTTATTATATATATTTGCATTTGTACATATTTTTGATATTATAAAAAGACTATTTTTATTTTTCTTGCATGCTAAACAAGCATAAAAAAAATCCATTTTAATTTTGACTCTGTATGCCCCATCTGATTACTACTAACTTATAAAGACTACTTTTTAGCACATGGGATTTTTTGTGAATTTCTTGTTTATTGTTTGCTTGATATCAAAATAAGTTCAATCTCCCTTCTCAACATTTAGAATAATATAAAAAGTTTGGTTATTGTTATACTCTTGTTAAAACTGGTGACACTAGAATAAAACTACAGGAGGTGGTCAATAATGTCCAACACAGAATTGAGCTCTCCGCCCCAATGATTCTAAATACAAATGACTTTGGAACAGGGATTCCCATTTAAACCAGAGGAAAGGCATTTATCTTAAAGAACAAAACAACATCTGCTACTTTCCTTATCTTTTAAATTTTAAAATACCTGTTTAGAGAAGCTATATTGTGACATTACAGTGTTGATGAAATTTTATCTTGATTCAGACATCATCCTTTCTAGTACTATAGCTAGGTTGGAGACATGATAATTTTATATTAAACAAGGTGTTCAGAGAACACTATCCCCCACCCCACCTCTGCAAAGGCGAACATCAGTGAATTCCATACAAGGTGAAATATGTTTTATGGAACACTGGTTGTTAAATAAGTAGGCTAGTTTGCCCATTTATTAGATTGAAAACCACAACAAATTAAAGTACACCTTATTTGCATATTTTATAAATATTACGCAAACTAAAATTTAATGGAAAATCTATTACATATGATTAATTCCCACAGTTTTATTTCCTATGTTTAAAATTCTGATGAAATTGGTTCATAAATATGGCTGTAATGGTCATATATATTTTGCAAACTAAAATTTTTTCAGAAAATCCAGTTAAATATGTTTAATACCCGAGTTCTATTTTCTATATATATTGAAAATATCGATGAAATCGGTACATAAATAAGGCTGCAACAGCCATTTATATGTTTTTGTTATTTATAATAATGGTGGCCATCTTGGATATGCTATAAGGCTGTCGAGCAATCCCACACCAATCACTATCATAACGAATCAACTGACCAAGTTTCAGCTCAATCTGATGTAGGGTTTTCTTTTAAATGCACGGAAACCAACTGGACGGACCCCCGACACACACACACAAAGCAGTATTACTATATCCCCCCTCACCACTGATGGCGGGGGTGGGGGGATAATAATATCAATACATAAAGTGCATCAAGGAAAAACCAGGATCATGGTAAACATGATCTATTCCGAGATAAATATACTTGCATGTATTATAAAAATGTGTTTATTGAAATGTTAAAACATCACTTTATGTTTGCATATTAACCCTTTAATGCATCCACGATTTGGTATAAGATAAGGCCATAAATACTACTTTACCCCTGCAATGTTTTGCTGGTGCGGACTACGGAGCATTTTTCAATGCAAAACATGGTATACGTAGTGTGTACACTTGAAGGTCTATCTTGAGGATACCAATAGGGTACACGTATATAATAATTGATGTTTTTGAATAAATATATGTACACATTAAAAAACTGTGACTGAAATAAAGATGATTAACATAACAATCAAGAATATTTCACTTAAAATTAACTAGATGATGATGATGATGGTGATTATTATCATTATACATGTATTTGCCGTCAGTTTGGGTGCGAATACAGTCCCACTCAAAGCTTTAATGACATTCGCTTGCCGAGGATATATGGTTTTCTCTGAGAGTACTATGGTTTTCCCCATCATTCCTAAGCTGATCACCCCAATAGAAGTGAAATAATGTTTAACAGCATTCAACCAACTAAACACCTGTATTGCAATCCTAATGATTTTCTAATATCAGGTATATGGTCGTATATGGTTCATTTACCAATGGTAGGTGCATATAGTTGGACCTTTTGAAAGTTTACCAATGAGTAACGAAAAGAAACAGAAGTTGGCCTGCCGTCTGGCTGAGAAATTCATAGCCCTTGGTCGAAAAGCAAGCGAGATATTGATATCATTCGATGAGATATTTCACCCATTCATTAGCTTTGTGTTAAACTTTCGACAGGTATGTACGGCTGTAGGTCAAGAGTCGTGACCAAATTAAATGAAAAAAGCTTACTTGTATGCAAGGGGGGATTACAAGTCAGCTTCACTGACAGTTCTAGTTGGTACTGGGCATTAGGAGGTAGTAACCGGTGTAATGAAGAATTTTGATCTGGGGTTCATTTTTCAACGTTGAATATTTAGCCAGGGTTGCTTTTTTGACAAAAATTCTTAAAATTTATACCCGGGGTCATTTTTCAACAGGTTGATAATTATTTTTTTCTATAAATATTATTTCAATTTGTTGAAAATTTACCCTGTTTAATATTGCCCCTTCCCACAAACACAGAGTTTTGGTCTGTCTTCCGGACTCGAATGTACACTGTAGCCATTAACGATATGACACGCCGTCGATTTTGCAGCTATACGTAATACATAATAGGACAGTAAAATTTACAACAATGACAAAATTCAACTTTACGAAAATCTATTGGGTTCAATTTGGTAGAACAAAAAGCATTCGAGTAATAACGCTTAATTTTTGCGAAATAACACATTTCTTTCTCATAAAAACGTGTACTTTTCGCCAAGGTTACGTAGCGAAAATTGTTAAAAAATGCACGTGCCATGTTATTTAAAAATTGTTAACTATGTTGCTTACTATTGCCATATACCACTTTTTGAATGTATTTTATGCTCAAATTTAAAAAGTGGTATATAACACTATTAACCAGTATATTGATCCAATGTATCATTGAGCTAATGGTTACTAAATTATCTTACTGACATCAGAATATACAAACTTTTAAACAAACTGAAAAATATCGACATAGCATAAGTTAAGCTTATTAGTTGTGTAATCACTAGTTTCAATATACATCTGTTCTATAAGTTTTTGTAATGTATTCTATTAATGGGATATAAGTTCTTAATGTCCATTTCATTAGTTTGTTGTAGCTCGTCATTCGTGTTGTGTGTTATTATGCTTTTTTGAAACTTTCGTACAACTGTATGCATTTAGTAATTATACAATTATCTAATTGTAAAACACACGGGTTTAAGTTCGGGTATATCAAAGTATTTTACAGTGGTCCTGTTTTCTCTAAATATTTATGTTATTTTTCACACCTGTTTACTGAAAGTTGTCTATTTTAAAATTTTGAGTATGTTGAAGTTGCTGTTTGGTTAGTTTATTAAAAACCAATTGTAATTGACAACCACTATCTTAAAATGGTTACGGAACCATAATTTCATAAAATGTTTTTTATTTTAGTTTTTATGAACACTATATGCATTTTAATTGTGCAGAGGGGAAATGTTCTGTTCAAAAAGGACAATGTTTAAATGTTCAAGTCCCAAAATCGCTTCTTGTACAGTTAACCACACCATTATTATTATTTATGCATGTCCTATCTATGTCGTGTCGTTTATCTATTGGTCTCGAGCATGCAAGTGTAGTGAATTATTGCTTCTACTGGTTCTATTTAACTTCACCAGTTTCAGCCGTCATTTCTCTCTTGTTAGTTTAAATTTACCTCATTCATCTTTACAATGCATGTAACGGTGCTTTTTGTTATCTAACTCTTTTCAATTTATATTTAATGTCAATGGGTCACTAATTGAAAAAATGACAGGAAAAAGTTATTTGTTACTTTTTCAGTTATTCTACTTTTGAGAAAAAAATCAAATTTACTTACATAATTCCCAGAAATTATTGAGAATTTTTATGAAAATATTTCGAACACATTGGTATTTCTGGAAATAGTGGACTAACAAAATATTACTTTTTATGTATTCATTGTGATTAATGAATAGTTTAACAAAATCGGTTTGCATCAGAATTCCTCAATATTTTCTAGGAACACTATATATTGGAGTTTAACACCCCAGTCAAGATTCTTTAATTTATATCAAGGCGGTCAGTCAAGAAATGGTAGAGAAAGACCAGAGTGCGCAAAGAAAATCACTGACCTTCTGCAAGCTACAAACTTCTCACACTACAATCTGTCCCGATTGGGATTCGAACCTTGGCTGTGAGGCAATCCGTCTCTAACCACTTGGCTACGAAGTTACCCATATATATCACACTGTATGCTGTTGTCGTTTAAGATTCACTTTGTAAGTTTTGGTAGTCATACATATAAAAAAAGAGATTTGCAGATGAACTTGGCAATAGCCAACACAATCAGGAACACGGTGTAATACAGCATGCAACAAAAAAGTACCTGACAAGAAAGTACAGGTAGACAGACATAATGACAGACAGACAGATTGACTGAAACTTATATCATTAACATCCCTACAGAATTATTTATACAAACCACAAAAAACCCAAACAACTAGAAAAAACAAGCATAGATTCAAAATTCCACGTTACGGTTCAATTTTCAACTGGATAGGGTCTTAATTCAACACAACTGGTCTCAATTTTCAACATTGAAAAAATGAGCCCCCCCCCAGTCAAAAGTATTCATTACCTTGACATTCCTGTGGTCAATAAGAAATATCAAGTATTTGCATCTTTTTAACCATAGCTGAAGAATTGCTTTGGAAGACAGAAATGTTGATAATGTTATCAAATAATTCGAACCCGAAGATACACATACATGGCGATGCAAGATTTGCAACAAAACCTTTCGTACTCAAGTCATGTGAGTCTACACACATGCTTTGCCACAAAGATGCTTCATCCAAAACCAAATGTTTAGCATTATCACAAGTTCGTGGCAGTTTCTGAGAAGAATGACTTTTTGTAAATGGAGAAACTGTAAATCGACGTCTCTTTGAAGAAGGCTGACATATTTTGGCTTGAGTTTATGGGGTGAAGCAAGAAACTAGTCTCTTTTTGTTTGGCATATTGTCTGAAAACAAAAGTTTTCTTTTCGAACCATATACAGTGATATACCTGATATTAGAAAAATCAATAATAAAATTAACTTATTTTCAAATATGACCGCGAAATACTTCTAACAATGCATATACAAAGAGCTGAATTACAAACATGCTATATTCACGTTGACTGCAGTTAAACATTATTTCACTTATGTTGAGGCGATTAGCTTAGAAATAATAGAGAAACCTCAGTATTCTAAGAAAAAATAACATATCCTCGGCACTCGAAATGTCATTTTTGTTCACTAGAAAATGCTTTGCATGGGATTGATAAAAAGGCACTGCATTCGCACCCGAACTGAAATGATAATAATGATAATACATGCAATACTAATCATCATTATTTAGTTTAACTCCATAGATTCCTAATCTGGAAGCTGTCAGTAAAACAGCACCATGCAGAGAGCATATGTATGCCAATACACAGGTGGATATTCTTGATTATGATGTTATCTTTATTGAAAAATAAACCAATCTATTTCAGTCACAATTTTGTAAAATATAAATATATTTATTCAAAAACATCAATTATTATGTAGTGTACTTTATTGGTATCCTCAAACACATATAAAAGATTTGACTAACCTTTCACAAAGCAATATGAATGCGTATCTATGCAGACATAGGTGCACATTGCCCAAACAGTTAACTTATGATGTGATCAAGCATTCATGGCATTTGGCAGTGTGTTTTCTTAAATTATTTGTAAAAATCAACAGCACTGTCTGTAATTTAACTCTGATCATGTTCCCCGGGCGATTCCAAAGTCATCCCCCCCCGATTGATACATATTTAAAACACTAATTGTGAAAGACATAGGGGGTTTTGTGGTATAAGTTTGGTACAGATGAAAGTATAGATGATATTTTACATACCAAATGCAAAATCTGCATTGTGTAGATCTTCAAGTGTACACATTACCACGTTTTGCATTGAAAAATGCTTCGTAGTCCGCACCAGCAAAACATTGCAGGGGAAAAGTAGTATTTATGGCCTTATCTATACCAATTCGTAGATGCATTGCCTCACAGACATATCGTAATGTTCCGTGAGGCAATAATTATGGCCGAAATATGTTATTTTGGTACAAAACGAAAGCATTTTGAACCCACCTGTCTGAATTCCCCGCTTCAAATCATGTCCCCCGATATGACATAATCATGTCCCCTAATGCGAAGCAGTACAGGGTGTATCTGGAGACTTGTACCCTAGAAAAATATGGTTTTGCAGGAAATCAAAGTTAAGTATCAATGAAAGATGCCCCAAAAAGATAATTAAAACATTTTGCATGTTTTTACAAAAGATAAAAAGAACAAATTTAGTAGTTATTAGGTCTAAAATATAAAAATTGGTATACCATTGATGAGAAAAATGTGTTTTATTTTGTTAAAGCTGATCATTATTTTGACATAAATATTTAAGTTTTCGCTAAAATTTTACCATTACTAAACCACATAAATAAACTGTTTTTCCAAAAATTTTATTTAAAAATATTTTCAATAAAATTTGGTTGCCATGGCAATAAAAACCATGCAAAAACGAAGATTAAGAGTAAATTGCTTTTTAATTTCAATATATTTTGATATTTTTACATGTTGGCAAGTGTAAAATATATGACTTTTGATGCTTTTACAATTTCTGTTTTCACCAAAAACTATGAATTCTGAATTTTGTAGTATTTTCGGCCAATCATTTAATAACAACATTGCAAAAGCCATTTTTGAAAAAGTTTGGTCGATAAATTTGAGTCCAAACTCCAATGATATCAATGGTTGGATAAATACTAAATTGTGTATAATAGGGAATCTCATAGTCTGCTTTCACTAAAATGGTACTTTGAAACAAAGAAATCCGTTACCATGGTAACCAAAAGTGCGATAACTGCGTTACACAAGTGATGAATTAATTGTGTAATTTGACTTTTTTCTCATAATTCCTTGAGCTTGGGTTGATATAAAACTCAAATATGTTATTTGTGTTGACTTGAGTATTAGAAGAAGATAAATAGATGGGCGGAAAAAATCCAAATTTGCATGTTTCACCCAAAATAGGAACTCTGAAAATAATAGATTTTCGATCAATTATACAAAATAAAGCCCACGAAAATGCTTTTATTTTGATATATCTTAAGTTTTAAAAGCTGAAACCGTAACTTTGATTCCGAAACTTTAACCATACAAATGGACTGATCAGTTGTTTAACATTTTTTTAAAAATTAGCAACCAAAACAGAAAACTGATCACAACTAGTGTAGTTCAAACGGTCACTACATATTCTCAATGTCGGGGTAGAGAAAACCATCACTTACATCATATATAGTATGACCAACTCAACACAGAGTAATGATGTTAACGTCCCAGTCAAGAATATTTCACTTATATTGAGACGTCACCAGCTATATAAGCGAAGGTGCTGATGGCATTATACAGCAGGGTTCTTTATCGTAGCGAGCCTGTCGTGACACGGGACCTTGTCTATTTTAAGTTCCTATCCAAAAGAACCGTTACTTTAATTTCCTAATGCCGAGTGTTTGGTGAAAAAAAGTCAATATCCACTTTTTAGTCTTCGGTCGGACCCAGTCGTGATTCAAACCCACGACCTCCCATTTACAGAGCGAGCACTCTATCAACTGTGCTACCGCAGTGGTTGTACAGTTAAGAGTTTTATAATCAGTGGTCTTAATATATTTATGTCTTTTCCTATATTGATTCAATCACCTTTTGTTGTGTTGTCGGTTGTGTCCTGTTTTTGGTTACATTGTATGTTGTCAAGCATGTTTTACTACCCGGTCAAAATTCTGTCATTTATTATAACGAGGCCGTCAGATAAGATGGTGGAGGCCACCGGATTGTTTTGAAAAAAAAAACCTTCGGCAAGGGACGTGACAAACATTCTCACATTTTCACATTAGGATGTGTTCCAAGTAGGGTTTGAACGTAGGCACGTGATCAAATATAACAAGGTTTAGTCTTAGCTCTCTCTCTCTTTGTCTCTAAATTTACTAAAATATAAGTGTGTTGAAGTTTCATTTTTCTTGATATCCTCTCTCTCTCTCTCTCTCTCTCTCTCTTCTCTCTATTTAAAATATATGTGTCATGTGCTACTTTTGAATTTTTATAAAATAATATAATTCAAAAGTAGCACAAATTGCAATGTGCTACTTTTGAATTACATATATTATTTTATAAAAATTCAAAAGTAGCACATGACAGTGTGCTGAAGTTACCAGTCTTAATATTCTTCTCTCTCTCTCCCTCCCTCTCTCTCAAAGAAGTTTCATTTCTCTTGATATCTCTCTCTCTCTCTCTCGACATATAGACTAGGCAGGTTGAATATATTTTTCTAACTGTTCTAGTGGGTAATGACTTTTGAAAATCCCAAATACCGGTATTGTGGTTTTTGCTTTACTTTTATTTTCTATAGCTTCACATTTTATTAAGAAGCTCAATTGGGCCCGATACACTCACCTGATAAATGACTAGCTAAAACGTTTTAAAAAAAATAAAATCTGAAACTCCAATGTCAAAATCTTCACCTATAGTGAAATTTTAAAGCTTTTCCAGATAATTATAATTATTTCAGTATTTTTTCGCATCTGTTACCTTCACCTTTGAATCCATGACCTGTACTTATATTTCGAAATGATCATTACATCAACAGCAACAATATTCTAATACATGTATGTACCTTTATAAAAAGTTAATAGTTTTAAGATAATTAATAAAAGCATAAGCCTGACCTTTGACCTTGCACCATTTTCAAGATTATTACAAGAATATGTAAAAACTGAATACTCCATGACCTTATCTGTTCAAATAGTCAAGTTACTACAATTTGAAGCTATTTTACAGTTTTTTCAACATTAAATGCAAAAAAAAAAAAAAAAACTTAACCCTTTTTTTCTCAATTTCACAAAATGAATAAACTACAGGCATTAGATTCTAGAGAAGCCAATTCACATCAGATTTTTTCTTCAGATATCAGTTTCGGAGAAGTTTTTTTTCCAGAGTTTTGCAGCCAAGTTAACCTTGACCTAATCTTTGTAGCCATGGCAATATCCCAATAAATCATATGAATTTCTGACCAAGATCCATTGAAATTTTTCTGGTAGTTTTAGAGGAGAAAATGAAAATAGAGGTTAACGACGCATCAACATTACAGCAGGGAAAATACAGATCTTTCCAGATCATTTCCTCATATTTATGTCATAGACTGGCTTGGCATCCCTCATATATGCAACTTTTTATCAACATTCATATTCAAAAAGTATATTTTGCATTTGCCATTTTATTATTCTACGGAATTGCTGATTGAAACATACATCATGCATTGTAGTAAAAACATATGATGCTGCTTCATGGAGAGCTGGTCATGGTTCCCACACTTGACTTTATTTAAAATTCCCTGCCAATTCTCTGACCTTAGAAAAATTCCTGATACTTCCCAGATGTATGGGGACTATGTTGATGGTCCATTTGAATCTTAATATATATTTTAGAGAAAACCATAAAAACAAGTAAATTACCCATTTAAAATATGTGTATGTTATCCTCTGCTATGAATAAAAGTTAAAAACAATGTAAAAATTAACATTTAAAAATCGAGTCAGTCCAATAATGTTCATACAGTTAGAAATGCACAAATGTTTGTTTAGTCTCAACCTTTTACATGTTCTTATCAATCAAATTTTCAATTTTAATGCTTGAAATTTTGAAAAAATATTTTTGTCATAGAAGCCATATAGCCCTATCTGGCTTATGCACTGACTATGTCTAACTGCCTCTAACAGGGTTAGCTCGTTTGAGCCAAAACATAAGTCAATCTTAGAAATTAGGAGCCAATTTTAAAATGTAGGAGCCAATTTATACATTAAAGAGTTAGAAATACTGAGGAACTAAGAGCAACAAAAAATGTATCAAATATAGTTCTATTCTGCAGTATAGATTGTTTTCAGTTGATAGTTTGTAACTTATGTTTTAGGTTTTCATACTTTTGTATAAAAGAATAGAAAAATCAGTGATTTTTGTCTGCCTCATTATGAAATTGATAAAAATTTGGAACAAAAATATGTCAAAGGCTATTTTTGGAGCCAGAAATTATAAAAACAAGCAATTAGCTAAATTCACAAATGATCAGAGCTAACACTGCTCTTATATACATTTTTAGGATAAAGTAGAACTTTGATAACTCGGAGTGCATAGGGATTTGTTGGTACTTTTGAATTATTCGGGTGTTGAGGTTTTGTAGTTGAAGAGTCACCTTGCCAGAAAGAAATGACTTTTATATTCTTGACAGTTAATCTTGCATGATAAACCAGTACTCTGTGCACTAATGCAATTGACACAATTGTTTTCATTAACATTGTGAGTAGTTACAATGTATTGCACATGATGGTAGTGAAAACAGTCTTTTGACTGTAAATAATAACATTGACCACAGGTATAACTCTCTTTTTACTTTATACAGAAAACAGATACAATATTGACTTGAAGATATCTGTGTAATCAAGATATTGAAGTTTGATTGTATTTAGCCTATCATGTATTCAAACATCCTATCAAATATAAATGCTGTAGCTTTCAAACTGAAGTAGAAGAGAGCTTTGCAAGCCATGAAATCCAACCCAGACAGATGAATGGACAGACACATCCAAATCAATACATTTACCCCCAAACCCGCTTTTTGTTGAATATGCATTAGAATGCAGAAGCCAAACTAGGACCCCAATGTGGGACCATCTTATACTAGAAGGCAGCTCTACCTGTCTAAAACATTGAGTACAGCCCACTAGAGAATTTTGAAAAAAATATCAAACTGCAAAGCTTACTATAAAATAACTGTACCATGTACAACCTCACCCCACCCCACCAATTATTGACTTGCTTATTTTAATGAATACATAATGGTGCTTTTTGTACATTTGATTTTCTAACTTTTGACAATTTAAGGGTAAAATATGATGAGTACATACTGTCTATATGAGATGTACATAAAAATATTATGAAACATAAAATACTTGTATGAAACTGTTACTTGATTTCACCGTGTATTGCTTGGCCTTAGGTGGACATGATATGTTGTATCGGGGTGGGGGGGGGGGGGGGGGGGGTTGCAGTGATGGTGCAGAAATTTTTCCTATGCATTAGGCTGATGACATTATATATACTTTAGGATTCTTTATCGTGCCACACCTTCCATGACACAGGCCCTGTTTACTTTAAGTTCCTATCCGAAAAAACTGTGACTTTCATTTTGTAATGCCGAGGACCATGCATCATGATTTGATGGTGATTCATTATGGTAGACTCACATACCAAATATTAGTTTAATATCTGCAGGTGTTTAGAGTTGAGTTGAGTAATGTTGTTAAATGTCCTAGTCAAAAATATTTCAATTATATCGAGACATCACCAGCTATAAGTGATGGTGCAGAAATTCTGCCTTTGCATTAGGCTGATGACATAATATATACAGTAGGATTCTTTATTGTGCCACACCTTCCATGACATGGGCCCTGTTTACTTTAAGTTCCTATCCGAAAGAACTGTGACTTTCGTTTTGTAATGCCCAGTGCCTTGTGCCCAGTGCCTTGCAAAAGAACATTCACTACCCACTTTAAAGTCTTTAATCAGACCCTGTTGGACTTTGATCCCACAACCTCTCAATGAGCTACCGCAGTGGTATCCTGCCAGCCTGCTAACACACATGCCCAACCACATCACCAAATTAATGGTCAAGTTTAACTTTGTTCAACTCAACTAAAAATAGGGAGGAATGTGTCAGAATATGCTTAAGATAGGTGATCAAGTTAAGAACCAATCAGCAATACAAAGTGAGGGGTTTGATTCTTGTTAAGTACATAAGATGTAACCTTAGGTAGTCGCTCCATTCACACATTCTGTTGATAAATTTATCCGTGCCAGGATACAAGTGGAAACGGCAACTGCTGAGAGAACTACATATATCACATACAAGCTGTGTGATGTGCATATTACAGGTTGACTGATTGAGTGGGGTTTTATGTCCTAGTCAAGAACATTTCACTTATATCAAGACATCACCAGGTATAGGACAAGTGGCTGAAAGTTTTACCTTTGCAGTGCAATAAGATCAATGTGCAGGGAGGGTATTGTAATGTGCCATGCTTGTCCTGAATGGGCATCAGTTTTAAGTCTCTTCTGTGGGATCAGTTTTTAAGGTCTCTTCTGTGGGCATCAGTTTTTAAGGTCTCTTCTGTGGGCATCAGTTTTTAAGGTCTCTTCTGTGGGCATCAGTTTTAAGGTCTCTTCTGTGGGCATCAGTTTTTAAGGTCTCTTCTGTGGGGATCAGTTTTTATATTGTTGACTATACATGTGTAAAGTTATTTAAGACAAAACTTGTCCAAGTTTGTAGAAATTGTCATTGATATTAAACTGGTCAGTTTTAATGTTTACCTACACTACAGGGGGTGACCTTTTTTAAATTGCCTTGATGGTTGGTGAAAGCTATTAATTTAATGTAGCATGAAATGTCATTTCCCATCCTTGGAGCTTGTACATAGAGAGTATAGAATCTGTAGAACATCAGACCTCTAAATTGAATCACTGTATTGTTAATTTAACTTTGTATTAACAAAAAGACTTTTTTCAGGCATCAGTGATTACTTAGTTTGGTCCTACTGACTTTATAATGAGTATACATCAATATTCCTTAGCTGTCACCACTTACACATCCCAATAAATTCAAATTCAATCCAATGTCTCTGTCTATTACCTCTCATAACATAGTGTTCTTTGTTATAAAATTGTAAAGTAAATAAAAGAATGCCAGAAGGGTGACAATTTTTCCCTTATGAGTGAAAATGTGAATTATTTATTTTTTAAATAAAAAAAAAATATAAATCAAAATGAAAACAAATATTCAAGAGTTACATCAATTTGCATGTAGACAAGAAAAAAGATGCAATGGTCAAACCATGATTTTCAGAATTAATCAACTTCATCCTTTCATGTATTTCAGATAAATGATAAAGTGTGGTCTTAAGATTGGAATAATTTATTTTTTATTAATTTCACAATTCATCATGACTATTGGTAGCTTGATTTATTGCAAAATTAGAATCACCCACTCAATTTTGTTATAAACCTTTGTCTACATAGATAATGTTGAATTCCATACTCTAATATAGATAAAAACTTATAAACCCTGATATCACAAAAAATAAACACACACACACCCATATAAAGTACAAACCACTGATTTACTTTGATTTCAGAAGATACCATGAGGCACACATGAGTTGTTTCCCTTGACAAAATGTTTTTGAAATCAGGGGGTCATTTTTTCAGAGCACATTTCACTCAAAAACTAGACATTTCACCAATAACAGGGATATGGGACCATGTATTGCAAACTTTGAATTTCAACAGAAAATTATGTATAAGACCAAAAAATTTTCTTTACCTGTTAATTTTAAGAAAATAGATGGACTAGCCTTTTCATGAGGTCAGATTTAATTGATTTTTACCATTCCTGTAGGTGTTTCCATGTCCATTCATGTTCACTGATGCAAGTGATGATTGAAGTGACACACCAGTATTTATATCCATTGCAACTTGATATCATAAACTTAAGTTATATAGTATTTTAGTGAAATAAACACTTATATTACAGTTTTCTGTAATACAGAATCTTAAATTACATAAATCAATAATATACTATATTACTGATTTGTGTAATATAGTGGTTAGATTACAGTATTCTGTAAGATTACACTTTCCTGTAATCTTACAGATTCAAGTAATATTACAGTTTTTAGTAAGTCCCTGGACTGTTTATAGACAGGTATGACTGATTAAACCAATGACAGTTAAACATGACAAAACATGACAACTGTACTTACATTCTAAAGTGATGATCCTTTCCCGAAATAAAAGAATACACAAATCTATCTTTCTGTCGTTCTAAAAACACAACATGGCTTCCACCCAATGTATACCCTGATCTTATTCATATAACCCCGGGAATATCTTAGCCAATGAAAACCTAGAATTGACAGTTAAAGATGACGCTGCGCATAAGGTAAGTATAATAGATATAGATGTAATAAGGTAGAGGCTCCAGAAAGGAAAATAAAAGCGTAGTTTCCACTAAGGAAATAAAAGAACAAGATAGTCATGATGGTGAAGTGCAAGTGTTAAATTAATATGCAAATAAAACATAATATATTACCTTTATAAATGTCGCTACCACAACTATACATTTACAAAATAAGTTAATCTACAGAGTCACCATGTCCAGTGTGTATTGATTGATATATCTGGAATCCTGCAAATATTCCTATAGAGATAAGTAATATCTTCCATGTACATGATGTATTTAAACATGTGACCAGGTGAGCAGTAAAGCCCTATAATGTTTTACTTTTACAGAAATCCTGTTGGTAGAACTGGATTGAGAGGAAGAGGTAATCTTTGGAGATGGGGACCTAACCATAATATAATGGTTGTTGTCACTAGGGGAAGAAGTCTTCCTCTACACAGTATATGTCTATTGATGGTAAACACGTTATGGAGGTTGTTCTGGTAGATACGACGGATGAGGAGGAGGGAGGATATTTACATTTACCTAGGGTGAGGATCAGTATATATACTGTATGTGTGTGGGGTGTAGGGGTGGGGGAGGTAAACAACATTGAACTGTCAGCTTGATCAATATATATCTGTATGTGTATGTGGTGGTGGGGTGTGGTGGCAGAGGTAAACAACATTGACCTGTCAGCTTGATCAATATAGATCTGTATGTGTATGTGGTGGTGGGGTGGGGTGGCGTAAGTAAACAACATTGACCTGTCAGCTTGATCAATATAGATCTGTATGTGTATGGTGGTGGGGTGGGGTGGCGTAAGTAAACAACATTGACCTGTCAGCTTGATCAATATAGATCTGTATGTGTATGTGGTGGTGGGGTGTGGTGGCAGAGGTAAACAACATTGACCTGTTAGCTTGATCAATATAGATCTGTATGTGTATGTGGTGGTGGGGTGGGGTGGTGGAGGTAAACAACATTGACCTGTCAGCTTGATCAATATAGATCTGTATGTGTATGTGGTGGTGGGGTGGGGTGGGGAGGTAAACAACATTGACCTGTCAGCTTGATCAATATAGATCTGTATGTTTTTGTTTAGTACAAATTAGAATTCAGTAGGATCCAGAGTACTTCTTGTAGACATTATAATTCTGACTGGTATTACACCTAGTAATGCATTAAAACATTCTGTAATTTACTACTAGTATATATACCTCCAGCTGACTATTACAATACTGGGTCTCTTTTTAGCTCATGTGATCGAAGGTCATGTCAGCTTATGGCATAGCACAGTGTGTTTGTGCGTGGTGTACGTGTGTGCATCGTTAACACCTATTTTCATCTTCTTCTCAGAAACTACCACACAGATTTCAATGAAACTTGATCAGAGGTATATATGGGCCTGTGTAGTTCAGATTTGTTTGTGGAATTTCCATGGCTACCATAACTAGGTCAAGGTGACCTAGGGGTGCAAAAATCTTTACAAATCTTCTTCTTCAAAACCCGCAGTTGGAGAAAAAAAATCTGATTTGATATTTGGCTTCTCAAGGGCCTTAAGCCTATAATTTGTTCATTTCATTAAATTCGGACAAAAATAGGTTGTACTTTTTTTTGCATTTTATTTTGAAAAAAAATCGTAAAATAGCTTCAAATTGTTTTAACTCAAAAATTTGATCAGATAAATACATGGGGTTTTAAGTTTTGACATAATCTTGTAATTACCTTCAAAATAGGGTCAAGGTCAATTGTGAAGGTAATGACATCATATACATGTACATATATATTTGTATTTCAGGGTCGTGACTATGGAAATGTGTCAGTTTACAGTGAAATATGTCAGTATTTCCAGAAACATGTACTGGAGGAAGACCATTCTAAAATGAACAAAAAGATGAAAAAACAGAACATGATTGATGTATGTGGTTTGTATTCTGAATGATGACTGCCCTACATATGATATTTATAAAATGAACCTCAAAGCTCAGAAACTACAGGCAGAGGGAGGGGGCTGGGGCTCAGTGGCTGAGTAACCCATGTACTGACTTAATGTTATAGTTAGTTCTTGTCTTTACTTACTACACCATCTCAGACCTGGTCAAAAGCCAGTGGTTTTCTCTGGTTTCCTCAACCATCTCAGACCATGCTCAAAGCCAGTGGTTCTCTCTGGTTTCCTCCACCATCTCAGACCATGCTCAAAGCCAGTGGTTCTCTCTGGTTTCCTCCACCATCTCAGACCATGCTCAAAGCCAGTGGTTCTCTCTGGTTTCCTCCACCATCTCAGACCATGCTCAAAGCCAGTGGTTCTCTCTGGTTTCCTCCACCATCTCAGACCATGCTCAAAGCCAGTGGTTCTCTCTGGTTTCCTCCACCATCTCAGACCATGCTCAAAGCCAGTGGTTCTCTCTGGTTTCCTCCACCATCTCAGACCATGCTCAAAGCCAGTGGTTCTCTCTGGTTTCCTCCACCATCTCAGACCATGCTCAAAGCCAGTGGTTCTCTCTTGCCATTCTTTTTTCAACATTCCAGAACTGATGCCTCAATACAAGTGAAAGAATCTGGACTGGGTGTTAAATACCATTACTTTATTAGCTTAATATTCTATTGTTTTACATCCCAAATTTTGATCTTTTATCTGCTAAAATTTAAAAGATTATGGAGCTGGTCACTTTTTTTCCAAAAAATGAAAACCGCTTTTGTCTTGTGTATGTTAACTGATGAATGTGTAACTCCAGTACTACCGTACTACCTTAGTAAGTATTTATAATATGGATTATTTGTTCTTGTTTTTTCAGTACTTTGCTAAGTTTTCTAAGAGGACAGCAGGACCAGTTAGTGGTTTTACATCACAGATGTTATATCGGGGATATTTTGATGACCGCAGTAATACTGACAATGCCTGGAACGAAGCAGAAATCTGGAATATACATTATCAAGGAGAGACTACCCTTGATGAACACATTAAAGATGTATGTTTAATTATATAGCAATCAACATATAGTTTAACATCAAGCAGGGGGATCATAAATTTGAGTGTCCGTCTGTCTTTTCTTCCATCCCTCTGTCTGAATTTCTTGTCTCTGCTTATTTTCCAAAACTATGAAACACTATTTCACGAAACTTGGGGCAAACTATCCACATTGAGGCAGGAGAGGCACATATTATTAACTTGAGTTGGCTTGCCCGTATTTCTGGAAGTTATTGCCCTTTAAACTTAAGTAACGGTACTAATCACAAAAACAAGACCTGCTGGCGGGAACCTATTTCACTGAATTTGCTTGTTTTTTGTTATTTCATTAAGAAGGTTGTTATTTTCTTTTTTGCCAAGTGATCTGACCATATTGAATAATAATAATAATAATAAAATAAGAAAGACATAATGTCTCTGATGCTAGCACAATACTAAAAATGACGGATTGTGAATCTGTCATTAGATAATGGTTATATTGTGGCTATAAGTGGTTTGTCAGGAGAAGTAACTATGACTTTAATGATGTTATATTTGATATAGATAGCATAGATGTCATACTTAATACAGGTCAACATTTCAGACTTTTTTGTTACTGTTTTAAAGATATATTAAAGGTTTTGTTTATTTTGGACTTTCAGAGAGAGAAGAAATGGCGGGAAGCTACATCCAGAACCAAATTATTTGGGAATCAAGATTTTATAGTGCAGAAAGCAGCTACATTACATAGTGCTTTTTATTAAACTGTCTCAAATTACATATGAAGAAGATATGTGATTATCATGGTTACAGCAAGGACTTACAACAACAACAACAAGGAACAACAACAACAACAAGGAAATACAACAACAACAAGGAACAACAACAACAACAGGCTAAAGAGGGAACTAATCAACATCATTTGTCATAAAGGACAATAATATAATCTTAACCTACATTTTAAACATGGCAGTTGATGTTCATTAGTTGAGATTAAATTGGTACCCATCCTCACTTAACAACACAACATACATCACACATTGATCTGACACTATAGTTCATAGATATATGTAACCAACTGAAAAACAAATGTATGCAATTTTTAAAAAAGACTATTTAATAAGAACAGGCTGGGATAGTTCAAATTTGAATGTTAGTATTGTGATGTATATATATATGTATATATGCAATATACATTGTATATTATATTTTGATACAGTAAAACTTTGGTAACCATGGAAACTTGAGTGTCATTTTCTGTAATACCACAGATACTGCTGGGTAAGTCAGTTTTGATCCAAACTCTTTAATGTTTAATCTTTTTTAATTTGAAATCTTCAAACATCCAAAAAATTGAAGGTCAAAGGTCAAATCAAAGTCTAACGTATGTTTTGAGTAACTGAAGTTTTACTGTTATTTTGAATTACTACTAATACATTGTTTTCTGTCTGGGTAGTTGAATGTTTGTCATTTTGTTACTAATGACTGATAAACTGTCATACTTTTCAGCCTATAGCATGATAGTATGAAATGTTACTAAAATATTACATTTTGTGTTTTATATGTTACCCGATTATCTCCAAGAGAAAGCTGTCCACATCAAGATACCGGTACCAGTTATTATAGGCCTAAGGCAAGGTTTTAAACATTGGTGTTGTCTGATTGTTGATTGGCTTTGTCAGTAATGTGATGCCTTATTGTGATGTCATTCTACTTATGTATGACATCATTATCCAGCATCAAACATGGAATACCGCATATATGTTATATATAAAGGGAAAAACTTCAAATTCATTTACATGTAAACGTACCTCTGGCTTGACTATGTGATAAAAAAAATCTATTATTTTTGTGTTAAATATCAGATTTATAAAACTTGCCTTTGTATCATCATCAATATATACAGTGCATAAGGATTCACATATATGTTATTTAGTTTTAATATTTTTATACATTTAAATGCAATGTTCTTTACTTGGTGCAGGCTGACCAATTAATTAACTTATTTGTCCAGATCGGTACATTTTTAGTGTACATGGTTGCCATTTCGGTACTTTTTTATCATTAAGTGTTTGATTTTGGTACAATTTCCATAAAAAAGTCCGAATTATTTAGTCCTTTTGATTAAAAAACATCAAAATGGGAAGAAATCTTTCTAATTTGACCTTTACATTTTATCCATCCTTTTATCTGTTTTTAAGCTACAAATCCGTCAAATTGGTCAGCCTGCTGGTGCTTGTATATTTAGTGACAGTGATTGAGATTACTTAACTCACAAAATATATTTTTTAATTCGCTTGATCTGTCATAAATATTTTAATTTTCTAAGAAGAGTCTCACTTACTTTAGGGGTATATATTTTAACATTTTACATATTTTGTTGGTGTGTTTTGATATTACTTAACTCAATGTTTAAACTGGTTATTATTATTATTCCTTGTTCACCTTGCTGTCTTTAGGAGTTTATATTTTAACATTTTACACATTTTTTTTATAGATTTTTCTGTTATTTGATACCTGAACTCAATGTTTAAAATGTTTATTATTGTTTCTAGTTTGTCAAACATGTCAACCTCAAACACTCAATACAAATGTAATATCTACCCAATAATGTTTGTATGTAACAATTTGGAATTGCTAAATTTGACATTTTTCCATAAGGAATTTTTTTTCCTAAAAATTTACAATGTTATAAGAAATTCTTAGTTCCACACACTTGTTATTGTGTATCGATTGTGTATGCTGACAAGCTTCATAGTCAATTATAACTGTCACAAATGAATTACAGGTACATAATAATTGGAAATTCCTACTTCCACACAAATGTTATGGGATATCAAATGTTGTATGCTGGCCATGAATACTGTCACAAACTACTTACCTGAGGTCATTTTAAATCTTGTTGATAGATTGTACTATCTTATTTTGACTTTTAAGAAGTTTTGCTGTTTTTTAATGAGATTTTTAAAGAATTTGTTACAGTAATTACCGGTACACACAATAAATACCGACTGTTTACAATAGATTACCTGTATATACACCTATAATCATTATGTTAATTACAGGTAATCAGCCCCTTTCAGGTATGCCATATACTTAAAATACATATTTTGGATTGTTTTAGTGGATTTTTAATCAGATAGCATTTATTGTAAAACGGAGATCAATTTTTTTAAAACTATTTTATGAAATACAGTATTATATAGCATGCTATATGTAATTATTAACATTTTATTACTTTGTATATAATGTGATGTCATATGTGGCCAAGTGGTTAGAGTCTCGGAAGTCATGATTCATTGGTCATGGGTTTGATCACCAGCTATGTTGTGCCATTGAGCAAGTCATTTAATTTCTCATAGTCCACCAAGTTGCTAATATAATTAATCTAATTGATGGATTGCCAGCCACGCCCACAATCTTCCAACAGAGGGCCGGCATGCTTGATTAAAAAGCAAAAAGAATGAAAACTCGACCTGAATTGTACCATTTAATGACGTTACTGACACTAGTACATCATTAGCTGGCATGACACTGCTCTGGTACCGTGATGGCAGCCAGTTTCGGAACATAATAGGCATGGCCAGCGATACATGAATTGCAACAGACAAACAGTAAATTTTTTACAGCAACTGGTTTTTTTATATTTTTTAAGTGCAACAATTTCGTAATTATTTGAGTGTGAAAAAAAATAATTATTCATTAATTAACTGTTATGAGTCCAAAAGAAGGTTAAGTTATATAGATCCTTCATTGATGATAATTATAAGTAATTCATGTAATTAGTAAAGTACTATATAATTGTTTACTGTCTCTGGGAAGGACACTGTCTTATAAAATTGATTTTAATATACATATAAATAAATAGAACGTACTAGTAGTCAATATTTTGAGATTTTTTTGTGCATGAGTAATTTTCGCTGTATTGGCGATGAAAAAATCGTTTAAATCTCCCTTATATTGGCTATGAAAAGAGCTTGAAAATTTTCCCAAGTGAAATGTCATTTGTAAACATGGTTGTGAATTATTGTCCTCTTTATGCTTCAGTTACTAGTCCTGTCATACTTCTAAATGATTTATCTATATTAAGTAGTATCTTCTCCTGTCTTCAGGTAGTTCAGTTTAGTTAGAATTGTCAAAATATTCTTTGTATGACATATAGAGTCTAAACTTGGAGCCCAAAGCAGTCCAAACATGGAAAAACACACAATTTAATATAACATCTGAAACAAAGATGTCAAATTGGAAAAATATGCTGATGAACGTTTTCTTTTATTTTTTATATGTTTGTAGTCTTTATTAATTTGTTAATGATATAAGCATAATAAATATTATCAGAAAAGTTCCATACCTATAGACTCATGTTGTAAATACACACAGTAAAAAATAATGCCTGCTATTTTGTCATATAAACTGTGAAAAAAGCATTTATATTTATCTACCTGATTTACGATATACAAGTATATACCAGTGTTTTTGTTGTTTGTTAGGATTTACATGTTTTGTTGAATGTATTTGTGAAATGTTTAGATTGTTTATACATATATATATATGTACTAGGAAATGGCAGACATAATGATAATGCAGCAGTGGTCCTTGAGTTTGTAGCAGGTGAGCTAGATATAGTGGAGTGAAAGTAGAGTTGTATTTCTTAATCTGAGATGAAATCTGTCTATACAGTATTCATGTACAGACTAATAAAAAAGAACATTTATATAAAATATTGGTAAAACTTTTGATATAATTGCCATTCACAGTTGTGGAAATAAGAGGATAAGAATGAAAATTTTAAGTAAACTTGATAGAGTGAATTGATTAGGTTTTGAGCATGTATCACCTGAAAGTGAGATAACTTGAGATAATGTCAGGTATATTTTGGATTGATTCATCATGACGGGTATTTTTAGTCTTGCCTTTCATTCAGTCATTATGGCAGGAATTTTTTCCTAAATGTTTTGTATTGCTTATGTTTGTGCCTAATAAATTTGCACAATATACACATTATACACAATATACACATTATACACAATATACACATTATACACAATATACACATTATACACAATATACACAATATACACAGTATACACATTATACACAATATACACAATATACCAATATACACATTATACACAGTATACACAATATACACATTATACACAATATACACAATATACACAATATACACAATATACACAATATACACATATACATATACACATTATACACAGTATACACAATATACACAATATACACAATATACACAATATACACATTATACACAGTATACACAATATACACAATATACACAATATACACAATATACACATATACACAATATACACAATATACACAATATACACATTATACACAATATAACAATATACACAATATACACAATATACACAATATACACAATATACACAATATACACATTATACACAATATACACATTATACACAATATACACAATATACACAATATACACAATATACACAGTATACACAATATACACAATATACACAATATACACAGTATACACATTATACACAATATACACAATATACACAATATACACATTATACACAGTATACACAATATACACATTATACACAATATACACAATATACACAATATACACAATATACACAATATACACAATATACACAATATACACATTATACACAATATACACAATATACACAATATACACATTATACACAGTATACACAATATACACAATATACACAATATACACAATATACACATTATACACAATATACACATTATACACAATATACACAATATACACATTATACACAATATACACAATATACACAATATACACATTATACACAATATACACAATATACACAATATACACAATATACACAATATACACAGTATACACAATATACACATTATACACAATATACACATTATACACAATATACACAATATACACAATATACACATTATACACAGTATACACAATATACACAATATACACAGTATACACATTATACATGCATGGTTTTTTGTATAATTGACCTAGTCATTGCTGCCAAATGCAGGGGTCCTACCATTCATATATTTTCTATAATTTGACCCTTCCCTATATTTTCCTATATAATTTGAAAAACTCATATATTTCCTATATTGTTGTTACTTCAGGAATTCAGAATGGAGACATTTTCCCCACATTTAGTACATATCTGAAGCAAGATTAACATTTATGTACTTCTAAAGCAGTAAATTGTACATTGCAGTTGCCAATATTTATCTTTGTTAGTTCAAGAAAGAAAGGGAATGGCTGAAGGAGAGGAAATGAGACCACAGATGTATATTTTATGTGTAAACTGTTTAAAAATATTCCTATAATTTTAATGAAAACTCCTATAATTTCCTACAAAACTCCTATAATTTCCTACAAAACTCCTATAATTTTGACCCCATATTCCTATTTTCCTATATTTTTGGACCCCCAAACTGGTAGGACCCTGCAAATGCCACAGAGTGTTGGACTAGTTATGCTTTACCGGTACTTTTAAACAATTTTGTTATTTTTGTCATTTATACTATGGTACTTGTTTTTGCAATAAAATGCTTATAATATTTAGCAATTTTATATTTCTTTATATCACATAACCCTCCTGTTTATTGATGGAATTAAACGGTGCAATATTTTTCGTATTACACAGGTACCCATGTAATATCACTTGATTGTGACGTAATCAGTTATCACGCTTCTGATTTACCTAGTGATTGTGCCTAATGATGTCATATGAAAATTGTGACAGTCTGTTGTTTATTTTTAGACTTTTGAAGACTTTCCGATTCTTTGAAAAATAATTTTGATGCATTCGGAAAAATATTATGATTTAAACTTGCATACTGATGATGTCTTTTTTTTCTAGGTGATTAATTTACTTTTACTATAACCAAATAGAACTATATTCTTACTTGCGCAGTTAATTTGGAGGTGATTTATCTGACCTAGATAGAAATCGTCTGTTTCTATATGGCATCAAATAATATGTACATGTCATTATGCCTCGGTATTTTGAGTTCATGATGTGATATATAGAATCTTAGACTCGTGAGGGTTTAATATAAAATTTATTAAACTCGTTCAATAATTAAATATGCCACTCGCCAAGGCTCGTGGCATATTTAATTATTAAACTCGTTTAATAAATTTCATATTAAACCCCCACTCGTCTAAGATCCTCTATTTATTATGATATAAAGTGACTATGATATCCAGAATAGAGGACTTCTGTATTGTTTATAATGCACTGGTAAACAAAGTCTACAAAGTGATTATGATATCCAGAATAGAGGACTTCTGTATTGTTATAATGCACTGGTAAACAAAGTCCTACAAAGTGATTATGATATCCAGAATAGAGGACTTCTGTATTGTTTATAATGCACTGGTAAACAAAGTCTTACAAAGTGACTATGATATCCAGAATAGAGGACTTCTGTATTGTTTATAATGCACTGGTAAACAAAGTCTTACAAGTGACTATGATATCCAGAATAGAGGACTTTTGTATTGTTTATAATGCACTGGTAAACAAAGTCCTACAAAGTGATTATGATATCCAGAATAGAGGACTTCTGTATTGTTTATAATGCACTGGTAAACAAAGTCCTACAAAGTGATTATGATATCCAGAATAGAGGACTTCTGTATTGTTTATAATGCACTGGTAAACAAAGTCTTACAAAGTGATTATGATATCCAGAATAGAGGACTTTTGTATTGTTTATAATGCACTGGTAAACAAAGTCCTACAAAGTGATTATGATATCCAGAATAGAGGACTTCTGTATTGTTTATAATGCACTGGTAAACAAAGTCCTACAAAGTGATTATGATATCCAGAATAGAGGACTTCTGTATTGTTTATAATGCACTGGTAAACAAAGTCCTACAAAGTGATTATGATATCCAGAATAGAGGACTTCTGTATTGTTTATAATGGTAAACAAAGTCCTACAAAGTGGATCTGTCTTACTCCAACAGGTTGTATACAAAATATTTTGTTTGTACAAGTATTGTACAAGTCAGTTATCAGGTTTACAGTTTGTTAACTTAAAGGGTCAAATCAAATCAAACAATCCGATCCATCTCCAAATCACAATCCCAAAAGAGTAACACTTCAAAAACTAACAAATTAAGTTAAACATGTGAACATGTAAACATGCCAGATGCTCCAGAAGCATAAGCAAGCACCTCTTGTTTAGCTAGCCATATGCCACATGTGTTATTATTTAAATTTTGTTTTCACAAGTTTTTGGTTTATTTAGAGTTCAGATTAGACAAGTTTTCATTTTATCAAGTTTTTGATTTATTCTATATATTCATTTTTTGGTTTAGACAAACCATTAATATTGATGGTGAAATGATGTTTTGTGCCCAAGTCAAAATTAATTTGAGAAGGTAAACTATTTAATGGTGGAAGAAACCAGAGAACCATCTAGAGAAAAACACCATCATTTATAGAATTATTGAAACAGTTAAAGTGTTTTAGTTTGTTTCTGCTCTGACATTGTTGATGGACAGTACTGGACAGATCACCGATGTCCAGCATTGAATCTAGGATAAGTCCATTTACGAAGGCCAAACTATGGTTTAATAATATAAAAACAGAACTGATTGTATTCATACTAGTATGAAGTACCTTGTGAAACAAAAAGCCAAAAATGCCTGAATGATATACACTGCTTACAAAGAAGAATGACCTCGAATAAGGGTAAGGTCAACCATGAGTCTATAATGCCATCACATCTACAGGCTGACCAATTCCACAGATTTATACCACAAAAAAGGATAAACGGGCAGATAAAATGAAAAGGTCAAATTAGATGGATTTTTAAAAGTACTAAAAATTCAGACTTTTTGTATAGAAATTTTACCAAAATCAAACACTTATCTATAAAAAACACCTTAATGGCAACCTTCGCACTAAAATTGTACCGATCTGGACAAATTATTATACTTGATTAGTCAGCCTGCATTATGTTCATGGTTAAACATTACATTGTCACTTGAATGAAAAACACAACATGAACATACAGTTATAATGACACTGCATACACTAATGCTGTTTATAGAGTTCTGTGTATCTTCCACTTGGTCCTATACAACCAGTGATAACACTGAGGTGTACATTTCATTTGGACCTATACACTCAGTGTCAGGGTACTCAGCTTTTTTTTTAAATTATTACTAACAGAAAAACACAGTAGATTTAAATAAGTGTGTATAGTTTTAAATGTAAATACCGCTGTCAGACAGTCTTTTATAACAAAAAAATATTTGTGCACTCAACGTGGCATTATAAATAACTGGTTGATGGTGGCCACTAAGAGGCAGAAGATTATTATACACACCACACTGGTGATACAACATTGGCTGTAAAGTTCATGTCGGATTTCTCATTGTGACGTCATTTAGGAATCTCTGATTTGTCAAATGTAAATAATGACGTCATTACTACAAAACATATTTCATAACATAGTTCTGTGTTAAAATGTATGTTTTTCACATAAAGTATTGTTTTTTATTATTTTAAATAACTTAATTAGAAATGAAAGATATAAATATCATATACACAGTGTGTATGTAATATGTATGTATTAGAGATTGTATGGTTTCTGTCTAGATGAACACTTACAAATAAACTGGACAAAGTTATTTACCTTAGCATAAGCAATGGTTATAGTCTCTGAAGGTTGGCATGGTTTGATCAACGTTATTTTAAACGAACCAGAATCTAGCTATTCAGTTTAGGTGACATTGTTTATGATCAATGTCCGTGTTTCAGTACTTGTAGTACTTTGATTATTTGAACGCTGACTTCTGGTATATGGCGCTCCAATGAAAGGAGGAAACTACGAGATATAACAGGAAGTTGACATCTGCTGCATTTCCGTGTTGACAGTTGGTAAATAAACATCAAACTGAAACAAGAAGATTACCAAGTTACATCGTTCTACAGGTACGGATACTGACACTGTTATTGATGCTGAGTGCATATTAAATATAATGTACGGATTCCACTTTACTGTTCCTGTTAAAAATATAAATGTTCAAAACAAACCAGCAGAGATAATGGGATATTCCAGATTTACCCCAGACACCCCTATGGATGACAACAGAATTACAGAAATTTTATAAATCTCTTTGGTAAACATGATGGATTTCACTGGAATTCCAGTATAATTTTTCAATCCTCTGGGAATTCCATAAAGTTGTCGCAAATCTCCTTGGAATTCCAGTAAAATTAGGTACGGATGGCATTGGAATTGCAAAAAAAGTTACCACTATGCTAAAAAAAATTCCATGGAAAAAAGAACAATTCATTTATCGTTTATGGGGGGTGGGTCTGGACTATAAATGGAATAGCCCAATGCAGACACCATGTCTGATAAACACTGGTGGCGCCTTATAATAACTGAGTTACCTAAGATCACAGAAGTTCTCACTGCCTACAGGGTTTTAATCTCACCTAGGCAGTGGCGGATCCAGCGGGGGGCACAGGGGGCCCGTGCCCCCCCAGTTGCCCCGACTTTTTCCTCTCTCTCACAGCTAATTGTCAATCAACCAGCGTAATGACCAGTTAAGTAGTGGTACTGATTAATTAATTCGTGTACACAGGTAGGAAATTGCAATCAGGTGATGATGTAATTTACCAGTTCGCTGAAGCATGAAAAGTACTGACCAGTCTTAGGTGATAATGTTTTTACCTGATCGCTGAGGCGGTAACCAGTAGATAACGTTAATTAGTAATACTAATTAAGAGACTTCCATGAAGTGATTCCATTAATCATACGTGAATTCGCATATCTGAAGTACGTTACTTATTCAACATTGCAGCGTTCAACATTGAATAAGTAAACAGTTACTTATTCAACATTCGCAAATGTTTTTGTTTCATTCATCTAATTACCGATATGGCCAAGAGAGAGAGAGAAAACTTATTTTAGCACACAAGATTATCTTTTTTGTATATGTTTATAGCACGATGTTGTATTTCCATATAAAAGTCCAAATTTTTGTACAATTTTTATACATTTTTCTTTTTAATTAGTTTTAATGGGAACAAATCTGTTTCATTTGACTTTTTATTCTATTCACCCGTTTATCGGCTTTGCAGAACAAATCCGTCTAAAATAAATAATCAGTGGTTTTTTTTTTTTTTTTTTTTTTTTGCTAGTGACAAGATTCTTGTGTTCGGTTGCACTTTTAAACTTTTAATGTGCATTATACAATGAAGAAACTGACTAACCAGTCATTTCAAAACTAATCATATAATAAAATTAACTTGAAAGTCCAGATGGATGTCATACAGTTCATTTTAAACAAGTGTGAAAAAGGGGTAGTGGTAGTAGGAGACCTACCCCTTCGGTACATGTAGCGGGCAGGTCAGTTGGTAGAGTGCTTGCTTCGTAAGTCAAGGAGGTCGAGGGTTTAGTCTCTGGTCAGGTCTGACCCAAGAATTGAAAAAGTGTAGTGACTGTTCGTTCTGCATTAAAAATGAATGCGGGTCTTTCGGACAAACTTTTAAAACCGAGGCCCCTTGTCACAGTAGGCGTGGCAAGACAAAGAACCCTCACTACATAATGCCACCATTACAAAGCACAGGTAAATATTTCTGCACCTACACCTATAGCTGGTGACGTCTCGATATAAGTGAAATATTATTGACTTAAAAGTTAAACCCCATTAATCAATGATCAATCAAACTTAGGACCGGGATTCAAACAGAAAGACTTTCCACTGATGAGCTTGATTTATCAACCCAACTGGATCACCCAGACCACGTTCATCCATTTATCGACCAAATTAAATCAAAACACTGGTATCCCTCCGATGGATCAACTTCCAAAGGTTGAACAAAATCCTTTAATATAACGCAAAAAAGATTCGGTCTGGATCTGGGGTGCACAACTACACCTCGACAGATAAAAATACCGACAATACAAGTTACCGACGGCGACAAATTTCGACAACACAGTTGATAGACGATACTATGAACTCGCCGACACTCATAGCCACCTGCGTCAATATTAAATTTAAAAAAAAAGCTAGCCTGATTAGTTCTTTGACTGGTTTAGATCCACTTTGAATGTGAGGTTAAAAGGACGCTCGACAGTGTTCAAGATGCAGGAAATTGCACCATTTGTATCTAAAAAAGCGAATTTTTTCTGGGGAGCATGCCCCCATACCCCCCTAGAAGGTCGCGCCTTTGGCGCATACTTGTGCCCCCCCCCCCCCCCCATTCACCAAGACTCTGGATCCCCCCCCCTGCTAGGGGTCATATCTTAGCATGCAGAATTCTGTCATTTTGGCTGCTGAAGCTGAGATCTGTGGTTTTCTCCAGATACTTTGGTTTCCTCCACCATCTCAGAACTAACTACTGTAGCAACCACTCTGTCTGTGACAGTGAAAAACACTCTTACATCCAGAAACAGAATCCACCATTTGTCTGGTTTTTCAATATGTTAAATCCCCATAGTGCCAACTTTTTACCCTGTGTAGATATACTCTGGGCTAATCGCGGGATGCACATACAGATTTTCTGTTACGACTAGGTATAAGTAAGTGAAAAATATCAAACTTTACTCAAATTTATAGGTATATATCATTGAATGAATCCTTTCCTGGATAAATGAACAACAGTATGAGGATTATGTTTGTTTTTGTACAATCCAAGATCCAACACTGTAAATGTCAAAATAACTGCATTGTCATTTATGATGTTTCAGTCAATTTACATTGTTCTGACAGCATATGAGATGGTGTGGTTAATTCATGTTCAGATTACTGAGATAACCATGAATTTTGTAACTGGATCTTATTCCTTCTATTTGTCACTGTCAGAACTTCACATTTATCCAGATTAAATTGCAATACAATCTTTCAATACACAAGGTGGTCTTGGATATTACAGTACATGCTCCTATGGCCAGCAAAACTACAACAGTGTTTTCATTTGACATTATGATAATATCTTAGTTTTAATTTGTTGAACAGGTTATGTGAATCAAAGGTTCATCATGTATGTCCAGATAAAAGAACATACTAAAGACAAGTTAAAGCTGTGTAGAGAGCCATCTATATGGTCGTTTTCTCTCATTGGAGGTAAGATCAATGAAAGATCAATGAAAGCTATGTTGAGAACCTTCTGTAGCCTGTAGGCCGTATTCTCTTGTTTTCAACTCAAAATCAGCGGACTAGCTGTTCCAACCTTCCTGAAATGACTGCCTGGATATAAGTGAAAAATTCTTGACTGGGGATAAAACACCTTTCTAAAAAATAACAATAAGTTAATAAAAAATATAATAATAATAATAATAATAATAATAAAGGTACTAAACCCAATTATAGAAGTTGTAAATCTAACAAGAATGCTTTACAATTCACCAGATTTAATAGTTTTATGTCAGGTTTATTACTTGATAAATATTGACAGTTAGTATATATACACTATATATAAGTGTTTGTAATGTTTAGTGTTGTTGATGATTAAGTCTAAAAACAATTCCAACACAGAAGTAAACATCTACCCATATTATCTACATCATCATAGAGACAATTCTAACACAGATGTAAACATCTACCCATATTATCTACATCATCACAGAGACAATTCTAACACAGATGTAAACATCTACCCATATTATCTACATCATCATAGAGACAATTCTAACACAGATGTAAACATCTACCCATATTATCTACATCATCACAGAGACAATTCTAACACAGATGTAAACATCTATCCATATTATCTACATCATCATAGAGACAATTCTAACACATGTAAACATCTACCCATATTATCTACATCATCATAGAGACAATTCTAACACAGATGTAAACATCTACTCATATTATCTACATCATCATAGAGACAATTCTAACACAGATGTAAACATCTATCCATATTATCTACATCATCATAGAGACAATTCTAACACAGATGTAAACATCTATCCATATTATCTACATCATCATAGAGACAATTCTAACACAGATGTAAACATCTATCCATATTATCTACATCATCATAGAGACAATTCTAACACAGATGTAAACATCTACTCATATTATCTACATCATCATAGAGACAATTCTAACACAGATGTAAACATCTACTCATATTATCTACATCATCATAGAGACAATTCTAACACAGATGTAAACATCTATCCATATTATCTACATCATCATAGAGACAATTCTAACACAGATGTAAACATCTACTCATATTATCTACATCATCATAGAGACAATTCTAACACATGTAAACATCTATCCATATTATCTACATCATCATAGAGACAATTCTAACACAGATGTAAACATCTATCCATATTATCTACATCATCATAGAGACGCTAAATGTTTTTTATACAAGCAAAATTGATAATATATATAAACTGATTTGTTTTAGCTCTAAATGTTTCTACATTTCTCTAAGTTACACTGACTAACTGACTTATGATGTCGAAATCATTTTATCTACATCATTCACATTATATTGTATTTTGTTATTTTCAGCTTTTGTTTCACTCGGCTTTGGTGCAGCATATTACAGCAATGGTAAGACTTTAATGTTGATGTCAAATCCATCTGATAAACTCCATTTCACACCATGTCACACCATGGCATAAATCTGTTTGTCTGCAGCAGAGTGCAAATCTGACCTTGTCCTGGAATCAGATCCTGATCTTCAATATATTGAGGATTCTTTGTACAAATGAGCCTGATGGTCCCCAGTGTGTCCCCTGGGTTATATTGATAGTTGTTTTTTTTTAGTATGTATACAAATATTTTAAATTGTATATGTTTGATTTTTTCAGATTCAGTATTGTGGAATTCTATATATATTGTCCTTGGTTTGATGGCTGCTGTATCATGTTTAGAAGACTGGGAGGTATAAACTTTAACATCATTGACACATTTTACATGTCATTTATTCTCTGTGAATCCACAAAGTATAAACACATGCAGTAGCTAACTTGATACTGAACATTCATTATGGCAGTATAGTTAAATTGTGAAAATATGAAGTTGGTTGTAGAGTGCTTTATATTCTCAACATCAGAAATAAGTTTGAAAGACCTAAAATGAAGGAAAAACAGAAAATATATTTTGTCATCTCAAAAACAATTTTATCTGTGAAGACAGATCAAATCAAGTACATGTTCTTAAAATAACATCAGTGCCTTCTATCCACTACATGTATATTCAAGTCAGTTACTAACCTTTGTTCATTTTTTGGGGTCAGAAATTACATGTACATACATACCTCTTTGTAACAAAAATTATTTTGCAACAAATTTTAATGATACCTAATACCTCATTATGACTAATTAGATGAACATCTCCAATCAAATCTGAGGTGATAAATGTTTTGATCCATATTTTTGTGCTAAGGCCCAGTTTTAGAAACTTTTCTTTCTCTCTTATTTGGGACATAGCTACAAAACTGCTTGGAGTAAAATAATAAATCTTGCACATATTTTAAGATTAAGGTCTACAATTTTTTTTATTTTAATTGAATTAAAATATTCAGTGTTCAGTTATTATCCCAATATCCAAAATATTTCATTTATATAATAGGATATAAAGTTATATTTGTCAACAGCTATATACATGTATAAATAAATAAAATAATTTTGATTTTTATTTGTAATTCAGGAATGTGAACTTGACAAGAACAGCGGTGAGGTCAGGTTACAGAGATGTTCAGCCTGGGATAAAATACAGCAGATATTTACATCAAAGGAACGACAGATAGGTATAATAACCTATAGCCATATAAACTTATACTTTATACACTTTCTGAGCACCTAACCTCACTCAGTCTCTTTTATTTTCATGTTCTTTTCATTCTCAATTATGACCACACACATGGTGGGTGTGGTTAGCTAGACAGGAAGTGTTTACTCATCTGGAGCACTTCCAGGATTGAAGTTCATGTATTGTACTTATCTTACCAGTTTTCAAAGTTTTTTACTTTGTTATTTTGAATGGCGAGTTGAACATGGACTGGTATGGTTTTTTATTTGTACTATTGTAAGGTGTTAAATAAGAGACATTAATAGGTTAATATAACATCAATACATCTGTATCAGTTTGTGTAACTGTTGGTTCTCAATCTAAAACTGTGGTAAGTTAATCTTTTCTGTTTAAAATCCAAACTATGACAAGTGTAAGGTTAATTGATGACATAAACATGATAATGTAATGTATGATATCTAGATCAGATGACAGTTACACAGCTTTAATGGTTCTATACTACACTACACCAAATTATCTCCCCTTTCAGGTTCTAGACTTTCAAGTAAATTTCCTATCCATCTGATAGAAATAATATATCCTGTATCATGTGTATCTACCATGGAAATCTGTGAAGTGATTGATGGTGATTAACTTCTAATGCTTACAGAACTTTATGTACTTATGTCAGTTGTTTTACTTATAAACTGTCTGAGCATCTTATTCCAAAATAATTAAATCAGATTGCTTAAAAAATGCCAGAACCTTTGCTTCAGTTTGGAATCTCTAAACTATAAAAATGTTTTTAACTCATCATTTTTACAACTTTATTATACAAGTCTATTTATGTATTTTATTATAGTTTTATCTAACTTACACGATATTGTCGGAGTTCGGGTTGATGAAGAGACGGTGAGATATTTTGGTAAAGGACATCAAGTTGTGCTATTGTTTAATACTGGAGTTAATTTTGGTATAACAGAAACATTCACATATGGAAATTCAAGGTACACATATCGTATTAAACTAATTAACTTTTCAATTAGATATAATGTTACATTCATGATTTCGTAAATTTAAAGAAATTTGATAATATAGTACTGATTAATTTTTATAATGAAATCCAGACAATTATTGTAATAACTATATTATTGTTATAATGTTGTATTTTCTGTTTTAGTGAACACTACATGATTGCAGATAAAATCCGGGAATTCCTGGAGCTAGAGAAACAAGACAGAGATAATATCCTGGATACCAGTGGTGTTTCTGATGACGACACTTCATCCGATGAAGGCTTTGAACATATTGATCCAAAAGAAATATCAGAAAAAGATGAAATAGATAACGTAACCGAAACAACGTAATATACACAAGGAAATATGATGTTAAATTTTACATTTATAATCATGGAATTATTTTGTTATTTATGACTAATTTGCAATAATATAGTTTTACAAGTTAGATAAAGCCAGTTGACATATCAAATTGACAAATTTTAATTACAGGGAAATAAGATTTGTGATCGAGGGGGAGATAATTCCTTGTAGTTTATGTTGGTCTAATACTCTAATATAGCAATTATCACTATTTCCTTAACTACAATTGATATAGCCAAATTTTTATAGTCCTGTGAACCCTTAAGACGTCAACAATTTTGACCACCATATTACAGTATACTCAGCTCTAATGAGGCTATATTCTGACAATTAAATGTTCCTTTGTCCTAGAATAGAATATAAAGATATGAAAAATTACCAAAACAAGAAATAATATTTGAAATAAAACTTCACAGTTTCTTGCCAAATCTGGGCCAAATATTTACAATATGACTGTATCTCTCTTCGATGAAACATACAGAAGCAATTTTATTGCAATTCTCGTTGAAAGACAAAAGGGGTCATGACCCTACATGCGTATGAATTTTCCTGCAAGATGACGTCATGTTCCCCACAGAGTGATGTATGTAATTTTCTGTTGGTTATGACATCACTAAAGGTCACGCCGATCTTGCATGGCAAAAAAAAAAACCCTATCGCACATGAGCCCTTCATTGAATGTTGGCATGTGCCACACTATTTTGCATTATCTCTTTAAATACCATGATCAGAATGTCATGTCTTAAATGATGTAGGGCAAAGAAGCATTTATTCCTTAGATTGTGGTCTCATTTGAGTTGTGTATACTATGTCGTAAAACAAACAAGTTCAATGTTATTCAATACTTGTAAATTTATTTACAAATGTACCTTAATAAAGCATAGTCTTTGAAAATATTAAATTTTTTTATTAATAAAATAATAATTAATAATGAGATAAATCATTTATTTTTTAAAGTTCAAGGATTAAACTACAACTAATTTTGGATTTATCAGTAAAAATTTTATAAAAATTGCTCAAGAAATAAAGTTAAAGGAATATTTGACAAATATATGGTTTTATGGAATAAAGAAGGATTTTACAATGTAATACTTTTTGTATATCTGTGTACATTGTATGAAGACCTTATGTTGATAGTTAAATACTGTATAATGGTAATGTTTTGTAGTAGTTTTATTTTTTGCTATGTTAGTGGCCAAGTGATCCTGAGAAAACAAAAAGTAAAAGGTTAAGATTGTATAAAGTTTCAGTTAAAGATCAGATCAATGTTCAGGTTAAAGGTTAAGTCAATGTTTAGGTTCAAGTTCAGAATAATGTTCAGGTTAAAGGTCAGGTCAAAGTTGAGGTTGAAGGCCAGATAAATAATGTTCAGGTTGAAGGTCAGGTCAAAGTTGAGGTGAAGGCCAGATAAATATTGTTCAGGTTGAAGGTCAAATGACTAGGTCTAACTATTAAAACTACTATAATTCTGTGATTATTATTATTATTAGCTCACCTGAGCCAAAGGCTCAAGTGAGCTTTTCTGATCACAATTTGTCCGTTGTCTGTCGTCGTCGTCGTAAACTTTTCACATTTTCATCTTCTTCTCACGAACCACTGGGCAGATTTCAACCAAATTTGGCACAAAGCACCACTAGGTGAAGGGGATTCAAGTTTGTTCAAATGAAGGGCCACACCCTCTTTAAAGGGGAGATAATTGAGAATTATTGAAACTTTGTTGGTATTTTTCAAAAATCTTCTTCTCAAAAACTATTCGGCCTGTAAAGCTTAAACTTTTGTGGAGGCATCCTTAGGAAGTGTAGATTCAAGTTTGTTCAAATCATGGTCCCCGGGGGTAGGGAGGGGCCACAAGAGGGGGATCAAGTTTTACATAGGAGTATATAGAGAAAATCTTTAAAAATCTTCTTCTCAAAAACTATTAGGCCTGAAAAGCTCAAATTAAAATGGAAGCATCCTGAGGTAGTGTAGATTCAAGTTTGTTCAAATCATGGTCCCCGGGGGTAGGGAGGGGTCACAAGAGGGGGATCAAGTTTTACATAGGAATATATAAAGAAAATTTTTAAAAATCTTTTTCTCAAAAACTATTAGGCCAGAAAAGCTCAAATTAAAATGGAAGCATCCTCAGGTAGTGTAGATTCAAGTTTGTTCAAATCATAGTCCCTGGGAGTAGGGTGGGGCCACAAGAGGGGGGTCAAGTTTTACACAGGAATATATAGAGAGAATCTTTAAAAATCTTCTCCTCAAAAACTATTAGGCCAGGAAAGCTCAAATTAAAATGGAAGCATCCTCAGGTAGTGTAGATTCAAGTTTGTTCAAATCATGGTCCCCGGGGGTAGGGAGGGGCCACAAGAGGGGGATCAAGTTTTACATAGGAGTATATAGAGAAAATCTTTAAAAATCTTCTTCTCAAAAACTATTAGGCCTGAAAAGCTCAAATTAAAATGGAAGCATCCTCAGGTAGTGTAGATTCAAGTTTGTTCAAATCATGGTCCCCGGGGGTAGGGAGGGGTCACAAGAGGGGGATCAAGTTTTACATAGGAATATATAAAGAAAATTTTTTTAAATCTTTTTCTCAAAAACTATTAGGCCAGAAAAGCTCAAATTAAAATGGAAGCATCCTGAGGTAGTGTAGATTCAAGTTTGTTCAAATCATAGTCCCTGGGGGTAGGGTGGGGCCACAAGAGGGGGGTCAAGTTTTACACAGGAATATATAGAGAGAATCTTTAAAAATCTTCTCCTCAAAAACTATTAGGCCAGGAAAGCTCAAATTAAAATGGAAGCATCCTCAGGTAGTGTAGATTCAAGTTTGTTCAAATCATGGTTAAATAATAGTGTATTTTCCATGCTGTATTCTTTTATATAAGTATTTTGATATAAAGTTAAATATATTGTTCATGAGAAATATATTAATTGTACTTGTATTTAAAAGCTAATTTTTAATGTAAATCCTGCTGTATTCTATAATTTCTATTTGCCATTTCCCGATTACAGTATTCGGCCTATGCATTTTCTCTCTTTTGAGATTGGTAGATTGCATGATGAAAATTTTTTTTAAAATTATTTCATTGGTTGAAATGCTGTAAGAAAAAGGTAACGGAATAAGCCGAGGCTTGTCGAAACATCAACCTTTTACAGTACATAGAAATACTTACAAATTGTTTAGTGAAAAGCATCGGTAGGAAGTATAGATTTCAGTTTGTACAAAACCTCCCTCCCCTGCACTCACTTCAATACTGAACTCATTTCGGCTTCTACCTAGCAAGTTGCTCAGGTGAGCGATGTGGCCCCTGGGCCTCTTGTTATTATTTATGTTTATTTGTTGGGATTTGTTTTTCGTGTTATTTGTATTTAAATGTTAGCACAATTGTGATTGTAGACTGTGTAACAATTAAGACATAATTAGCAATAATTAATTGATGTGTGAACTAAGGTCATCCAATAATTAATTGATGTGTGAAGTAAGCTCATCCAATAATTAATTGATGTGTGAACTGATGTCGTCCAATAATTAATTGTTGTGTGAAGTAAGCCCGTCTAATAATTGATGTGTGAACTAAGGTCATCCAATAATTAATTGATGTGTGAACTAAGGTCATCCAATAATTAATTGATGTGTGAACTAAGGTCATCCAATAATTAATTGATGTGTGAACTAAGGTCATCCAATAATTAATTGATGTGTGAACTAAGGTCAGCCAATAATTAATTGATGTGTAAACATTGTTGTTGGTACTCCGTCTTGAATTTATAGCTACCTCTGGTTTAGTTTTCTAATTAAAAGTTTTAAAGATTTACTTGTTTGAAAAGTTGATATTATTATTGTTATATTTACAGTTAAAACTTTCTTTAAACTGGACAACCAGACCAATTAAGATGCCTATATTTTTGTACAACACAACATTTTCTGTTTACTAAATCTATCAGGATACATAGTTTGTCCAGAACATTTTCTGTTTACCAAATCTATCAGGACACAGAGTTTGTCCAGAACATTTTCTGTTTACTAAATCTATCTGGACACAGAGTGTTTGTCCAGAACATTTTCTGTTTACTAAATCTATCTGGACACAGAGTTTGTCCAGAACATTTTCTGTTTACCAAATCTATCAGGACACAGAGTTTGTCCAGAACATTTTCTGTTTACTAAATCTATCTGGACACAGAGTGTTTGTCCAGAACATTTTCTGTTTACCAAATCTATCAGGACACAGAGTTTGTCCAGAACATTTTCTGTTTACCAAATCTATCAGGATGCAGAGTTTGTCCAGAACATTTTCTGTTTACTAAATCTATCAGGACACAGAGTTTGTCTAGAGCATTTTCTGTTTACTAAATCTATTTGGACACAGAGTGTTTGTCCAGAACATTTTCTGTTTGCAGTATACACGCTATCAACATTGCAAGTCATTAAGGGTTGATGGTTGTCCAGTTTAGAACATTGTACCTGTAATAAGGGTTAATGGTTGTCCAGTTTAGAACATTGTACCTGTAATATTGATCTGTAAACTAACATTGTCTAATATTTTATAACTGTTTACATATTTGTTAAAAGTTTATCACACTAACTTGGTTAGCAAATTATATTTTACAGGCCAAATCTTCCCAGTAGCTTTACATGTTGTTTGAATAAAATAAGGGTCACTTAATAATTAAAAATGGCTGCCGTATTTCAAGATGGCTGTCAAAATATTTTTTGTTGGAGCAATCAAGCATATTGTCAATTGTATTTGATGAGCATAAATATAGTAGGGCATTTTGATAAGTATGAGTACATAAGATAAAATCCTGATTTGACATCCCGACCACCCAATGAAATGTCAAAAACAAACAAACAAACTTGCTCATAAATATGGGACCAGTTTATATTTTAACGTCTTTTATAATTTTATGTTTAATATAATATTACATCATAATGACATCAAAGAATATCTCTTCAATTTACTAATTAACTGTATTTTTGGATTTTAGTAAATAAAACATACACAAACCTCACCTTGTTCTGAAATTTTTGTTTTTGGTGTAAAAAGTGAGTAAAGGTGATAAAATATAGTATATGTTTGTAGTATTTATCAGATCAAGTTATGACATATTGTTGATTAACTTGTGGTTGACAATAGGTAAGACTGTCCATTACAATCACAAAAATTGATCCCCAATGAAAATGAATGATTTCACAGTAATTACTGCTGGAAAAATTATTATACTAAATTTTAATTCAAGTTTCAAACCATTCACTTTGGCGGGGGTGGTGTAGGAAAGATAGCCTTTATCATATGTACTCTTTTATGTAAGAAGATGATAAAAATTAATAAATCTGAATATTCATCATATTTATGGATTGTGATTAAATATTTCCATGTTGTCATTAAAGTCAGTTTTAATTTGACATGATGATGTCTGTCTTTATGTTGTGAAGTTATGTACTACCACATATTTACACATTTCTGTTTCAATGGATATTACGTAAGTAAATTTTATTATACAAAGTATGTTTTGTCATATATGTATATACTAAAATTTGATCATCAGGACATTGTTCTGTGAGTAAAGCAGCATGGCAATAAAGAAGCAGAAATAAGTGTACATGGACATACTGTGGTAATTTTCCAGATAAATCACAGACCTCCTATACCAATCTTTATTGTTCTTAATGTCAGTATAGTGCTGGTAGGTCTCATTTAATTGTTTTAAGTAGAAATAAATATCATAATGTAAATGATGTATTAAGTCATTATGTTGTCCTGCTATGCAGTGAGTCAGTTTTGTATTGTACAGAGGTTCATTATCTGGAACAAACTGATTCCATTGTCATTTGGGTTTTATTGCAAAACGATTGGTCACATTATAGAGATTTTCAGTTCATAAACCAGTTTCATCATAAAAGAATATCTTTTTGATACAGTGGACAGTCACTGTCGCCCCTTATGCAACAGAACTTACAAAAAGTTGATGTTGAGTAATTGTGTGGAGATGCTTTCAATTACATCATGGTGGTCATTTCTTTGATAGTGGAAGAAACTACAATGTCTAGAAAAACCACTTACGCCAACAAACTGACTAAGATTTTCCTACTAGTATTAACCTATTGTACTGGATCCTAGACAACGAAAGGCTCTGAGATACGTTAGTCTCCGTGTTTTTGGCCTCTTGGCAACCGAGAATTATTATTTGCTTTTTGCTATGTATTAACATATATATGTTATAATCTTACCAATAAACATTGCACTTTGTTGTTGGGAAAATACACTGAATATATGATTTTATTGGTGCCCAGTCAACCAGTAGAGACCTGAGCTACTAGGACCCTCTTTCTCACTTGCAGTTGACCGAGCTGTAAAACGCTTGGATGTAAATGCTAGACAACGCCTTGGGGTCTTGGTCACAGCAGTCTTTAAATCTAGACTGAAGCATCCTTTTTATGGCTTTCCTAACCGTTTTAAATGCTTCTAACATGATGAATTGAAGTTCTCTGAATAATGATTCAACATGCAATAACAAATTTCAATATAATAGTCACGAACGAGAGGTACAAAAGGTGTGTCACGGGATAAATACACACTCTGATGTGGGTTATAGTTATAGATCATATATAACACTAGCGAGGCATCGGTCATAATGACAAAATATAACAGATAAATATATAAATAGATGTGGTTGGGACATGTTCACCATCTAGCTTTATAATCAGTTATATTGACAAATGAAACGTGTTTTAACCAACACAATTTAATGTTTTACACCGCTTATATAAGTGAACATACAAACATTTCCTGTATATAGAACGCCTGACTCTGGACGGACACTCAGGATTTAGTGGTGTGGTCATAGACCTACTGACTACTACAAACAGCGATACAGACGTGTTAAACCAAAAAACACAAACAAGATGTAAGTATTTGAGAATTATTTTTATTAAAGGAGTAGATATATATTTATTTGTAAATTGAGCAAACATAACTTTAGTTATATATAAATGAGCATTTAATGCATTCACACAATATATATATATATTACAACAATATTTACATGTGTCACCCGTGATGTCAGTAATGACACTACAGTAGAGTTAGGTGTTATCTGGTGTGATTGTAGTATACTAGACGCTTTATCATCAGTCGGTGGTTTTGGTGTTATCTGGCGTGATTGCAGTATACTAGACGCTTTATCATCAGTCGGTGGTTTTGGTTTTATCTGGCGTGATTGCAGTATACTAGACGCTTTATCATCAGTCGGTGGTTTTGGTGTTATCTGGCGTGATTGAAGTACACTGGACCAGAACTATTTAAATTCCCAGGTGTAGCACTATCTCCTTACTGTATTCACAGCTATATACATATAAAGTCCAGTAAGAATCGGTAAAGCATTTACAGTAATCCCATATAGACAATAAGTCGTTATGTATCATGGCAATTTGTATATGTACATAAAGGTCTCCAAGACCAATACTTGAACAACACTGAACAGCCTCCAAAGTACTATGATGTTTTTACGTTCAGCTAACTCTAAATTTCACTTTGGGAACTTTAAGGTCATAGACCATTGTTATACTGACAAAGTTCATAGACAACATAATTTCGAAAATTGATCAAAACTGGTTCAGTCTATTAATACTTTTCTTTCGAATAATTAATCTTCAAAAAATAAGTTAAGGAATTATTTCGTTCGATTAAAGTGTTTATTTTAAATCTATTTTAGTTTTAATCTAGCTATTATATATTTATACAGCAGAGAGCGCTTAGTTATAATATTTACAAATCTATATATAGAAACTTGTACACATTAAATCTTATAAATATTTTATATATTAATACTGATATTGGATTAAAACACTTTCTTAACACTTTGAATCCTAAGTAGAAATGAAGTCTAGTTTTATATCTAGATCATGAACATTTTGCAATCCATGGTGACAATCAGAGAATGGATGTTTTAAACTCTAAGTAGAAAATTGTTCGTCCCTCCCGAGATCATGGAAGTTTTCACAACCCATTATGACAACCAGGGGAATGAATGTTTGTAAAGCTTTAAATACCCCTCCCGAGATCACAATACTTTTCACAATCCATCAGGACAATGAGATGGTTACATGAACATATGGTTGTTTTGACAGAAGTCATAATAACAATCTTTTAAGCACAAAGAACAATAAGCATTTTGTAAACACGCAGAAAAAAACATTCACAACTTTGATAACAGAAACATGCGAAAACGAAAAATAAAAAATTTGAAAACGAAAACAACATGTCAGAAAAATATCAACTATGGTATAAATATACATGTATATCAGAAAACAATGTTGGATATTTAACAATCACTATATCACAGTTCTCAAAGTATTGGACGGAAAATACTCGTACAGATTGATAACTGTTACGTCATCAAATATAAGATACATTTATTATTGTTTTGTGACTTAGACTAGGAATGTTACATCATCAATATACCTTTGTTTATAACAAGAAGTCCATTTGTCGAAATCTTCATGTATGACAATAAATGTATTATAGAACATGTTAAAGACTAACATTTGATCAGATTTGATTCTGGAATAATTAACAGAGATAGAAAGAAACAGCAGAATAAATAAGAATAAATACATCACGATTATCATTTCAAATTGAACAGATAAACAAAATTATGTCGATAATTCCAGCGTGATCATTACTGTAAATTTGTTGACGGTGTCATAATTGTATGTATCTGTTTTAAGTGTATGTAAAACGTCTGAATTGAAAACATAATGATTCTGAAGGTATTGTAAACCTTGATTACTCCATTTATTTAACAGTTGGTATTTAAAACGTGTTTGGACTAACAACTTGTGGTATATCTATTGGTGGTCTGGACTGGGTCTGGTCACATACTTCAGGTTGTTGTTGACGATTGCCTTGTGCCGACATGGTATATCTAAGTGTGGCTGGTTCAGCTGGAGCAGCCTTAAATGGCTCACGCTTACTTCCTTGTGTTCCAGGTCGGCTGCTTGGTCTTTTGAAGGCATCATTTACTGGTGGCTTGTAACTGGCCAAATTATCTGAAATTAAAGAAACAAAACTAACAGAATAACTAAAAGGAACTCCATATCGTTAAGAGGTTCTAAAATGGTGGCTTGTAACTGGTCAATTTGTCTGAAATTAAACAAAAACTAAACTAACAGAAGCCCATCGTAATACTCTATATTGTTAGGGAAATTCTAAAACACCAACACAATACTGTCCAATGATAAACACCATAGACGAGTAAGCAATGTTTGTCGGGGCGATTAGAGTATTTACTATATAAAGTAAAACAAAACAATAAAATCATAATTGAAAAAGAGCTTATCCTGACAAAATGCTTACAAACAAAAAGTATTTGTTAGGTCCCAAAATGTTGGACAAGGTTATGTCTGAACGTTGTGGAACTCTTCATTTGTAAGGTAAGATATGAGTAGTAATGAAAGTTAAAGTGTGATTGTACTCACCATCTGTGTCCATGATTGGTTGTTTTAGTGGGGATCTTGGTGGTTGTAAAGGTACCGATTGTTTCCAGGGGTCCGAGCTTGGTTCTCCGGGTACACCGGGCTCATCTATAACTAGTCTGAAACAATATATATAATAACGGTATTTAAAACATAAACGTGCTATCTCTGAATGGTATTATTATAATATAAAATAACCACAAATAAAAACTAAAACACATAGAGAAATCACTACAGATACATACTGATAACAGGACTGTGCGACAGACACCAAACATAATGACAAAGATTGAATGACGTTTACGTCACATCGATGTTTAGAGTGCTAGGACATGAGTTGACTACAATGTCGCAGGTATAATCTGTGTAAAACCCCGGCTAACCAGTAAAGACCTACCACAAGGAAAACCACTTGCTCAATTAAGGTCGACTGGGGTAAAACCAACAACGATGTAACACTGGGTTTGAAGGCTTGCACATTAAACCTTTGCCACTCTTTGGTAATGGTGTTCAAGCTTCAGTCCATTACTTATGTATACAGTTACAATGCCCGTGTTCCAACCCACAACACACACAACATTGAGATACATACCGATCTACAGTTTTTTCTAGACTATTTGATCCCTGTGCCACTCCATTGATTGGTGGTAGTACGGTTCGGTTTTCACTTTGTGGTATAAATTCTTGGTTGACGTCTCTCTGATAGTAGTCGTCTTTGTTAGCCATTGCCGCTTTTATCATATCCATCACCATCGTCTTCTCTGGAATTTACACATCATATATGTTACATATAATACAAATAAGAATGGGACACAGAATGATAATGGGAAAATATTAATAAGTCAAAAAGAGAAATGACGCAAAAGGAAAAAGTATGCAATTAAAATGTTGCTTCTAGTGAAAATATTCGATCATTTTTAGATCCATCAAAAATAATTCAAATTCTATTTGACAGATTTGAGTCAATGATTAATTAACTGATATTTTTATGAGAATCAACAGACTACATTAGACTATTAAATCGACGCCTTCGTATTACTGGGGGGATGCTGGCCAGGGAGTGAAAATTAATATAAGTTTCGTTGGTGTGGATCAGATATCGATGACATACCTCTCTCTCCAGCAGAACATAACCAAGCTTGTACAGCATTGATATCCTCCGTCTGAAGTATCTGACACAACATTGTCATTATCTGTAAAAAGATAGAACATAAAATATGTAAAAAGTTTGATGGAAGAATGAAGTGGAGTATTAAGATAAGAAACTGCTTAAATCAATACAGCTACAAATGAAACTAAACAAGGCAGAAAAAACAAATACAGACTCGAAAGTATGAACACTTAATATATAATACATCACTTACTATGTAATACATCACTTACATTATCACTTACGTATACTATGTAATACATCACTGCAAAAATCAGTTTGTACACTAGTTACATATTAACTCAGTGTAACTTGATTTTGGTAAAATATATTTTGGTCCTTTGGGTTTCTTTTCAACATCGTGGAAAAAAGTTTTGGTTTCATAGATTTGGTTCAAGCACTACTGATGAGGAATTGTATTCCGAAACAGCCGTCTTGTGCTGTAAAATTAACACTGGAATAATATGTGATTGCCTTTAATGTATAAAGAATGACATAAGCCAAAATAATATGGTAGCTATGACGCTTGACAACAAGAAAATATAATTTTATGTAAAATTATTAAAATCATAACTTACAATGTTTTCTAGATCAGGTTCTGGTGCTATATGTTGAAATGCTCTATAATTCTGACGTGATCCTGCACGTGATTGACCACGTGACATTGCACGTGACGGTGGTGGAATCAGACGACCGGTCTCTTCGGAGTACATCGTCTTTGGACGTTCTGGTTGTCTAATGTCTTTCTTTTCTTCGGGTAAGCTCAGACCAAGATTTTGTGTCAATGTCCTCAGTTCGTCCCTCCATGCTTCTGTTACTGGTACTGCAAAGTTACAAAATACATATTGTTCAAATCAAATCGTCTTTCTATACCAATGGAAATAATTTGTACCCAACAAACTTCCAACTCACAATGCTTTAGACTAATAATTAGGTGGCAATGGCGAAAACTGACAATTGAAGTATGGTTCTATAAACCAGACTGATTCATTGTCTTTTTGACATACATCAGTTGAATTTTACTCCAGCTTGTTTTATTGTTCTTGAACTAATGGTTATTACTTTGTGTAACGCTTTCTTTGTTTTATTTGCCTCATTTATAAATGTATTATTTCTCTGAACCATAGTTTAACAGCGGCTCATCAATTTATGTCTGAAGGATTATACAGGATTTATAAAACACAAATAATGTTTATAAACAATGCAATGATCAGACTGGTCTATTTGATGAACAATTTTATCTTGATAATGTATTTCTCAGAAATGTCAGCAATGTACTAATTATGTATAATTTTTCTGTCAGAGAACAAATTATGGTACACCAATGGGAATCAAATGTGCCCAGACACTACCACTGCATCATAACAGCCGGACTTTATATACCTTGTACATTGTAACACATAACAGCCAGACAGACTACAATACAATGAAGAAGATGTCTATATATATGCCAGTTGTTCAGAAATTACGGATTTTCTTAAGTTGAAGGAATTAAAATCGTGACTTGGTTTAAAAAAAAGTAACACGTAATCCACACAACATACGAAACCAATTATTTAATAAATGACAGAAATACCTTTAATCCTCCAGTACGGTAATTTGTATTCACCAATTTTAACATTTATTTTTAATTCAATTTAGTTCATGATTTTTTATGACCAACTCGATTTTTATAGTAATGTCATATACCATTTTTTTAATTTAATCATAAAATACATTCAAAAAATGGTATATGACAATATTGTCATATACCATTTTTTGAATGTATTTTATGATTAAATTCAAAAAATGGTATATGACAGTAAAATTCTAAAAAAAATCCTTAAAAATATACAGACATATTGTCTGCTATAAAATTATATACAAAATCCACTGATATAAGTTCTGGTTGATTCCTATGATTATTACGGAGTAATGTCAGTACGGAATATACAGTACGGACCTGTCGAAAGTTTAACACTGAGCTAACGAAAATGAGGCTGCCGAGATTGACCAGATAGCTGCTGAAAGATAGATGGCAGATAACGAGATATAGCTAACAAAGGACCTGAGACGAGCTGCTGACTCATACTTTTAAACTCGTTATCTTAGTGTTAAACTTTCGACAGGTCCGTACCATAATTCACCACTATAATAGCTTGATACTGTAGAGCGATAATTACATTGATTAGCCGATCTGCAGGGGGAGTTTAAAATGTTTTACAACAAAATAGTAACCAAATATATCGGAAAATTATGCGATATGCATCAAATGTCATGTTTAGAAGTAATTTATACGTGTAGGATAATCCCTTATAGCATTTATAGAGAGTAGAAAAACCAATATTTCAAAGCGTCGGTGTGATTTACTCTGTATCTAGTGTTATAGAGTTGTTACGTGATTTTAATACAAATGTATACTAGTATATCTCTCTGCTTGCTGCTTCCTGAGAGCCAGGAGGGTGAATGGAGGTCAGAATGGCATTTACAAAACAATTTAAATGCACCTAAAACCACATCTCTGTGTTTCATTTTTGTTAGATCTATGACATCGCATTAATCTGTCGTATCGTAAGAATCTTGTACTTAATTTTACTGTTAAAAAAACCAGTCGTTGTCATTATTACATGCAGGTTCAAACTCCAAGGACAAACTTTTAGATTTTCTATTTGAACATTAAATATTTATCTAACTAACGCAGTACTTTTTTATTTTTATGTTTTATATTGTCACTGTCATAATAAATAAAACGTTGCTATTGAAGATTAATCATGCAAAGACAGAAAAAAAGAATGAATGCCAAGGTACAACATTACGCTTTCATTTTCCAATGACAATGTGCCAACGATTATATAATTCAATTTACGGATTCTAGTTTAAAACCAGAGCAATATAAGTGACGGTAAATAGATATCAAGAATTGTATAAACTTTAATTTGAAATATAGAACGGTACGTGTTCAAAAATATTTCAATCATGGTGTCATATACCATTTTTTGAATGTATTTTATGATTAAATTTTAAAAAATGGTATATGAAAATTGAAATAAAATCTTTATTCAGAAAGCGTGGAGTAAAGTTAATAGGACTGAATACTGACCAGTACCAACCCCATCAGTGTCCAGGACCAACCCAATCAGTGTCCAATACCAACCCAATCAGTGTCCAATACCAAACCAATCAGTGTCCAGGACCAACCCAATCAGTGTCCAATACCAACCCAATCAGTGCCCAGTACCAACCCAATCAGTGTCCAGTACCAACCCAATCAGTGCCCAGTACCAACCCAATCAGTGCCCAGTACTAACCTAATCAGTGTCCAGTACCAACCCAATCAGTGCCCAGTACCAACCCAATCAGTGTCCAATACCAACCCAATCAGTGTCCAATACCAACCCAATCATTGTCCAGTACCAACCCAATCAGTGTCCAGTACCAACCCAATCATTGTCCAGTACCAACCCAATCAGTGTCCAATACCAACCCAATCATTGTCCAGTACCAACCCAATCAGTGTCCAGTACCAACCCAATCAGTGCCCAGTACCAACTCAATCAGTGCCTAGTACCAACCCAATCAGTGCCCAGTACCAACCCAATCAGTGTCCAGTACCAACCCCATCCGTGCCCAGTACCAACCCAATCAGTGCCCAGTACCAACCAATCAGTGTCCAAGACCAACCCAATCAGTTGGGCACCAAATGAATCAGTGTAGCTCTGCAATTAAAATGCATGGGCATCCAAACATGTTGTTTTAGCGTACAAAAAACGATGAACTTGAATCAATGTTTTAATGCATCGATATAAATCTCAGACAATAAACAAACATCATGATTGCAGTCAGGTAGGATTTCACACAAACAAGTTGTATTTTTTATTATTGATTTTTGATTTAAAATTCAATAGTAGTTGGGCGGTTATCTGTACGTTTTGTATAAGATACAGTGTTCATCATTAACTTGTAGTCTTTACTGTTTAAATAAATATAATTATATAAAGTTATAGTGATCATATCTTTAACATTATCGATTTGTTTACTGCATTAGATTGCAGTGATTTTGTTCATGTAGATCAGAATTTCTATACCAATATAACTGTCATGTGCTACTTTTAAAATTTTATACAAAAATGCATCCAAAAGTAGCACATGACATACCTATAGAATATGTACTGAAGTCTTCATTATTTAACATGGCTTTACTAAATGTTCGTCGCATTTTGAAAACATTCTTGAGAAAGAAATCGTCAATATTGAAACAGGCACGATCTCTTGGAATATGGAATTCGAGCCAAAATGTTACAATTGAAAATTGAAAGAAACATATTTATCCGATTTCTATATTTTAACTATTAAAAGTACTTCAGGATGATCAGGGTTGTATTTGTTGTAACTCGTGGGTTATTGGTGTTTCAAATATCCTTAAGTTATCAAAAAATTCTCCTAAAACTTTGTTTAAGTCCCAGGATGTTTTTCTTACTAGTTTGTCCGTGTGTAATTGTCATATACCATTTTTTGAAAGTATTTTATGACTAAATTAGTATATGGCATAATTAAGAAAATTATGGGCACTACTACACAGTGTCACCCCTCATTTCAACAGATATCTATTAATACACCGTATCTCATCTTGAGATTTTAGACCCGGAAAAGGTTGAAACGCTAACAACTTCTCTGGAAACTCTAAACCTAGTTATAGCAGTATAAACCCAAAAATAGACAACGGATTGTACATAATAATTGGATTCAAAAGTGTTTGATATCTTTTGAGGTGTTGTCAGCAATGAGCTAGATAAGTTTATCTTTTGGAGTGTCAGTGCCAGCAATGGTCGGGAGAAAGTTAACAAACTGGGTTGGTTATTTGATATATGACCTTGAATGACCCCAAATACAACATAAACCAGATATGTATAGACATGCTCAAGGTCAATAGTATATGGGCTTTAATTGGTAAAGACGGAAGTTCATGCTAATGAATGGACGTCTTGTACAAGTAATCAGGGATTTATAGCAATGCTACCCGGGACGGACGCTCTACTGAGTTTATGAACTAATTAAGCATTAATGGTTTGAGCTGTCTGGGAATGTCAAATAATTAAATATGGAACCTTTGATCTTTTGTACAATGTTTAGACGTTACCAATGACAACCATTTATTATCATATACATTATTAATTTGATCAATTATAATAATATATTTTATTAAGATATAAAACATTTATCACAATAAACAATATCGTTAACTGGTGTTTTATTCACCAATTTGCACAGTTGGCTCTGAATACACAGAATATATTGTAGGATACCAGTTCTGACTTACACAGACCTTGGATAACTGGATTTACTGGATAATGTCTTAATATTGAAACCTTTATTTACAGTAAATAAAATGTTGGTTGTTTTTGTTCGTCTGTTTTTCTGTCTTTGTTATTTTAATTGACCCTTTCATGTTTTTGTACAGTAAGTGGTGACATCGCTGTAATCTTGGTAAATGTTTCTAACATCACCAAGACTTAAGGGATTAACACAGCCATATATATATCCATTAATCCAGATATCAATAACAACATGTTTGATGTAGGATTATATAAGTCTTGTATATGACATCTGATGATAATGATGATTACACTGAAGTACAAATCCATTAAAAATAAGACAGAGTCTGATGTAATACAATCAGTCTTGATTTACAATTCACAGACATTTGATAATCTGGTATCAAATGAGGTGTAATCTTACTGAAAATGTACAATTTTATAAACCACTTGATGTAGGATAAGTATGGTGATTGAAAACTTTCAGTAAATTTAACCACACCACTGGGCGTTACTTTATCATTTAAACTAGTGCTGGTCCGAAGTCAGAATTGTTATATAATCAGTGGTTACAGTATATGTTAGTCTTTGTCATATTTTGTTTGCCTGCTTGATTGTTGCTTAGTGACAATGCTTTTTGTTAGTTATCTATCTTTTGTAGTAAGACAATATTAACACCAGAGATCACTTAAAGTACTGCTTCATTAAATAGGTTGTATGCGTACAGTTAAAACATGTTACACACAATTACACAAAGGAATCCGATTTCATTTTTATACCAAAACACGACATGTCACTATTACTGTTTAACAAATCATATATACATACAACCAGATTGTAACCATGAAATAACACTTCTTAACTACACTTTGGTTCTCATTATGACAAAAATCAGTGCAGGATAATTGAAAATTCGTAAAAGTTGATATTTTACTATATTTAAATATAAGCCAAAGATTGTGTCTATACTTACCAAGCCCAACTTTTGGTACCGCCTTTTCCCGCCAGGGGTAGCTGTTTAATCCAGTGAAGTACTGTAAGCCAGTCACTGTGTTTATAGGATGCATTTGAGAGTTTACATTGATTGCATTCACCGGAATTCTGTTATTTCCTAGCTTTTTATTGTTAAACGCATTTGGAGGGAATTGTAAAGAGTATCTAGGATTGGCAAAATATCCGTCATCATTAACAGAACAGATAGGTACGTCTAGTAGACCTGAAATACAAAATATATAAAAACATTGTAAAGCAAGAGAAGAGAGAATGCGACGTTCCTGGAAATTAAAATCAAAGTATTTGTCTACATATAATGTAACTAAGAATAACAAACACAAGATGAACCCAAACAGTACATATTATGTCAGTAAACATATCAGAAATCTAAATAAAACTTAATACATTAACCATTAACTATGTACCATAGTCTCTGTAACAGATTCACAGTGTTCTCGTGGTTATTAGTATATTTATCTTAATTTGCAAGCTTTCAAAGTTTGACTTCGTATTTTTTTTACTTTGGTTTTGGATTGTGCTTCGAACATGAACCAGTATGTATGTTTTGATTAAAGTCGTTTATGATGTGAATTTTTCTCTCCACAAGTACATTTTGTTTAGTCATGTAGTTTTGGATACCAGTAATCTATTGGTCTAGAATAGATAAGTCAGCCAAGACAACACGGAATACGTAAGAATCAGACAATAAATAGATGGTAACTTACCCTTTAAATGTCTAACTCTTGCTGGATGTGGGTTATGCCTGGTGAAAAATGAATTGTGACTCAGCTGTCCAAATCTATAACCACTCTGTGTAGAAGGTCGTGATTTACGGAACGCATCAGCACCGATTTGATATCCCTCATCCACGGGTCCAGGACGGGCAATTAGTTCCCCGTTAGACGGGCGAAACACTTCCGACTGGCTCATACTTCAACTGTCAAAGAGATAAAAACCTTAATGACAAACAGTTTGTAAACAAACACCCTCCATTGTATCCAAGTAAGTCAAAACACAAACATAAGTCCATGACAAATGCCGCTTACAATGACTTTATGAAGAAATAATCAGTGTCCCTCGCCAACTAGGTTAGAATCCATCATTTTATCCCAGTGTCAGTAGGTCTGTTTGTTACAAATCTACAGTCATCTCACTCCCTTGTAAGCTACATGTACATCTCGACAGTTCTTCTATAGATTTCTACCTCTCGGTCCCCTTTTGCTCGACAGCCAAGGTTTGACAGCCAAGGTCTGACAGCCAAGGTTTGACAGCCAAGATCTGACAGCCAAGATCTGACAGTCAAGGTTGACAGACAAGATCTGACAGACAAGGTTTGACAGCCAAGATCTGACAGCCAAGGTTTGACAGTCAATGTTTGACAGCCAAGGTTTGACTGCCAATGATTGACAGCTAAGATCTGACAGCCAAGGTTTGACAGCCAAGGTTTGACAGTCAAGGTTTGACTGCCAATGTTTGACAGCTAAGATCTGACAGCCAAGGTTTGACTGCCAATGTTTGACAGCTAAGATCTGACAGCCAAGATCTGACAGTCAAGGTTTGACAGCCAAGGTTCGACAACTTTTCGTTAGATCAGTGTTGAACTTTCTACAGGTCTGTACTGTATACAGTATTATGTAAGATTTACAGTCGGTCACAGATTATATGTGTATTGTAAGTCGTCGTATATTTTGAATTAATTTAAATGTTTAATTTTAATAAATTTTAAAAAGGTGCTTCAGTGTATTAAAGTATTGAATGTAATTGATTACATTCCAGTATTATATAACACATGTATTAACGGGATCATCGTAAATTTTAATTTTAATCTCGAGTGTTTTATTATAGTTATCAGACAGGTGCTCTAATTCTTTATTGATCAATACTTCATCAAGTTCTTCACCCTGTAAAATGTAATATTTTATACCTTCATGAGTATTACATCAGTGTTATGTTCAAAAGTTCCGGCATCGTTAGTCGTAACTTCTAATTTAATATCGAGTGTTTTATTTTAAGTATTATTAAAAAGTATTAAAAAGACGACTTAATTTCCTTTTTCAATTACACTATCGATAACCAGGGCATCAGAATATTCGACAATATCTATAAAAACCAAGTATATAAAGTGTTAGAGTGATCGATTGTTAAACTTCAATGTGTAAAAGATATCACGATCAGAAAATTGTTGTTTTAATTGTATAGGTGCTGTTGTGAATTCATTGTTCAGTAAAAAGGGCTTGTAATTTATTGGAAAATACGTTATTGTAGACCACTGGTAATAAGTGACATTTATGTGGGCATCTAATGTTATTGCCATATGGAGCATTTTGAATATTACTGCTGATATCATCACTGGACAATAAACACCAGTATCCTTATCAGAGTTTTATAATTAATCAGTGGACCAATGTTTGTTTGTTTGTCTTGTTTTTGTCTTATTGTTTCTTTTATTAACCTTTGTTGTTTCAATTGATTTTGGCTGTACGTGTGTTGTTTCGATGTTTTTGTTTGTGTTGTCTGTGTGTTGTTTCGATGTTTTTGTTTGTGTTGTCTGTGTGTTATTTCGATGTTTTTGTTTGTGTTGTCTGTGTGTTATTTTGATGTTTTTGTTTGTGTTGTCTGTGTGTTATTTTGATGTTTTTGTTTATGTTGTCTGTGTGTTATTTCGATGTTTTTGTTTGTGTTGTCTGTGTGTTATTTCGATGTTTTTGTTTGTGTTGTCTGTGTGTTGTTTCGATGTTTTTGTTTGTGTTGTCTGTGTGTTGTGTCGATGTTTTTGTTTATGTTGTCTGTGTGTTGTTTCGATGCTTTTTTGTGTTGTCTGTTGTTTCGATGTTTTTGGTTGTGTTGTTTTGGTGTTTTAGTTGTGTTGTGTGTTATATAGAACATGCTTTCCAGTCACAACTTTTTTTCCTTTATTGTGAATTTTATATTAAATATTTAAGCTATTTAGAAATACTTTCTGTAAATCTGGAAATATTTTCAAGAAACACGTATTTACGATATACCAGAACACAAATAAATCGTGTATTTAGAAAATAATAATTACCAACTCAAAATCCAAATCTAAAGTAGATTAAGAACGGGTACCTGACAGAAAACATTTCGTTTATATACTTCACTACAACTTTGTATATATCACATTAACATATTACATTATTGAGCTTTTAAAGTATTTTATTTCTAGCAACACTTAACTCGTGTCTAAAATGACACCGGGATAAATTTGTAAGTCGCATGACATAATTAAGATATCCACAGTTAAACTCCATAGTTCTTCATTATGAACACTGTATGGGGATCATATTATATGTATGAATTTATGAATGAAATAATCAAACATTTATGACAACTTTAATTTTAAGTTTTCATTTTGTAAGTTGGTCTAACATTTATACAAATTGTAAGTTTTTAACAACCATAAAAACTGAATTATATCCACATGTCTCACTGTGGGGAGTAGTTATATACATAAATATTACCGGTGGTTATACCATACACACAAACACACCGCTGTCATAAAATGTTACTTTAAAATAAATATTGATATTTTAATTGATTATGCACAATTTCCTACCTGACAGCAAGAATTATAACAGACTTACACATTTAAATAACTCTAATGTAAACTTTAAGTATTTGTCAAACATATAACCACCAGATATAACTGTGTTCTGTTAAACACTTCTATTGAGCCAGTCGATAAGATACAATAAATGAACAAAACTCTAAAACGTGTAAAATATTTATTTAATATTACGGACAATTCAATATAAATAATTAATATTCCACGACTCTGACAGAACGTATAATGCGATCTGAACCGTTTGAAGATATTTCTTTGAGTTTTAACCCTGTTCTGTCGTTATGTTAGGGGTCCGTGATGTCAGGTACAGTACAGGTCTGTCGACAGTTTAACATTATACTGAGGAATCAGTGCCAAATCGTCAGCTCATCATTATACTGAGGAATCAGTGCCAAATCGTCAGCTCACCATTATACTGAGGAATCCGTGCCAAATCGTCAGCTCATCATTATACTGAGGAATCAGTGCCAAATCGTCAGCTCATCATTATGCTGAGGAATCAGTGCCAAATCGTCAGCTCATCATTATGCTGAGGAATCAGTGCCAAATCGTCGGCTCATCATTATGCTGAGGAATCAGTGCCAAATCGTCGGCTCATCATTATGCTGAGGAATCAGTGCCAAATCGTCAGCTCATCATTATGCTGAGGAATCCGTGCCAAATCGTCGGCTCACCATTATACTGAGGAATCCGTGCCAAATCGTCAGCTCACCATTATACTGAGGAATCAGTGCCAAATCGTCAGCTCATCATTATGCTGAGGAATCAGTGCCAAATCGTCAGCTCATCATTATGCTGAGTAATCAGTGCCAAATTGTCAGCTCATCATTATGCTGAGTAATCAGTGTCAAATTGTCAACTCATCATTATGCTGAGTAATCAGTGCCAAATTGTCAGCTCATCATTATGCTGAGTAATCAGTGCCAAATCGTCAGCTCACCATTATACTGAGGAATCAGTGCCAAATCGTCAGCTCACCATTATACTGAGGAATCAGTGTCAAATCGTCAGCTCATCATTATACTGAGGAATCAGTGCCAAATCGTCAGCTCACCATTATACTGAGGAATCAGTGCCAAATCGTCAGCTCATCATTATGCTGAGGAATCAGTGCCAAATCGTCGGCTCATCATTATGCTGAGTAATCAGTGCCAAATCGTCGGCTCATCATTATGCTGAGGAATCAGTGCCAAATCGTCGGCTCATCATTATGCTGAGAAATCAGTGCCAAATCGTCAGCTCATCATTATGCTGAGGAATCAGTGCCAAATCGTCAGCTCATCATTATACTGAGGAATCAGTGCCAAATCGTCGGCTCATCATTATGCTGAGGAATCAGTGCCAAATCGTCGGCTCATCATTATGCTGAGGAATCAGTGCCAAATCGTCGGCTCATCATTATGCTGAGGAATCAGTGCCAAATCGTCGGCTCATCATTATGCTGAGGAATCAGTGCCAAATCGTCAGCTCATCATTATGCTGAGGAATCCGTGCCAAATCGTCGGCTCACCATTATACTGAGGAATCCGTGCCAAATCGTCAGCTCACCATTATACTGAGGAATCAGTGCCAAATCGTCAGCTCATCATTATGCTGAGGAATCAGTGCCAAATCGTCAGCTCATCATTATGCTGAGTAATCAGTGCCAAATTGTCAGCTCATCATTATGCTGAGTAATCAGTGCCAAATCGTCAGCTCACCATTATACTGAGGAATCAGTGCCAAATCGTCAGCTCATCATTATGCTGAGGAATCAGTGCCAAATCGTCAGCTCATCATTATGCTGAGTAATCAATGCCAAATTGTCAACTCATCATTATGCTGAGTAATCAGTGCCAAATTGTCAGCTCATCATTATGCTGAGTAATCAGTGCCAAATCGTCAGCTCATCATTATACTGAGGAATCAGTGCCAAATCGTCAGTTCATCATTATACTGAGGAATCAGTGTCAAATCGTCAGTTCATCATTATACTGAGGAATCAGTGCCAAATCGTCAGCTCATCATTATGCTGAGGAATCAGTGCCAAATCGTCAGCTCATCATTATGCTGAGGAATCCGTGCCAAATCGTCAGCTCATCATTATGCTGAGGAATCAGTGCCAAATCGTCAGCTCATCATTATGCTGAGGAATCAGTGCCAAATCGTCAGCTCACCATTATGCTGAGGAATCCGTGCCAAATCGTCAGCTCACCATTATACTGAGGAATCAGTGCCAAATCGTCAGCTCATCATTATGCTGAGGAATCAGTGCCAAATCGTCAGCTCATCATTATGCTGAGTAATCAGTGCCAAATTGTCAGCTCATCATTATGCTGAGTAATCAGTGCCAAATTGTCAACTCATCATTATGCTGAGTAATCAGTGCCAAATTGTCAGCTCATCATTATGCTGAGTAATCAGTGCCAAATTGTCAGCTCACCTCGGCTATATCTTAGCAGGTTTTCTGTCCACTAGTTATCTATATCTCGGCCACTCGACGACCAAGCTTCGACTCCTTTACGTTAAGCTCAGTGTTAAACTTTCGACAGGCCCGTGATGTCTATGTTCTCGCTGTCGTAATGTCAGGTATAGCCCGTTATGTCAGGTAGGCCCGTGATGTCTATGTTCTCGCTGTCGTAATGTCAGGTATAGCCCGTTATGTCAGGTAGGCCCGTGATGTCTATGTTCTCGCTGTCGTAATGTCAGGTATAGCCCGTTATGTCAGGTAGGCCCGTGATGTCTATGTTCTCGCTGTCGTAATGTCAGGTATAGCCCGTTATGTCAGGTAGGCCCCGTGATGTCTATGTTCTCGCTGTCGTAATGTCAGGTATAGCCCGTTATGTCAGGTAGGCCCGTGATGTCTATGTTCTCGCTGTCGTAATGTCAGGTATAGCCCGTTATGTCAGGTAGGCCCGTGATGTCTATGTTCTCGCTGTCGTAATGTCAGGTATAGCCCGTTATGTCAGGTAGGCCCGTGATGTCTATGTTCTCGCTGTCGTAATGTCAGGTATAGCCCGTTATGTCAGGTAGGCCCCTGATGTCTATGTTCTCGCTGTCGTAATGTCAGGTATAGCCCGTTATGTCAGGTAGGCCCGTGATGTCTATGTTCTCGCTGTCGTAATGTCAGGTATAGCCCGTTATGTCAGGTAGGCCCGTGATGTCTATGTTCTCGCTGTCGTAATGTCAGGTATAGCCCGTTATGTCAGGTAGGCCCGTGATGTCTATGTTCTCGCTGTCGTAATGTCAGGTATAGCCCGTTATGTCAGGTAGGCCCGTGATGTCTATGTTCTCGCTGTCGTAATGTCAGGTATAGCCCGTTATGTCAGGTAGGTCCGTGATGTCTATGTTCTCGCTGTCATAATGTCAGGTATCGCCTGTTATGTCAGGTAGGCCCGTGATGTCTATGTTCTCGCTCGGCCATTTTTAGTTATTGATTTCAGATACGTTTTGTTTAATTACTACTCTTTTCAAACACAGCTTGATAAGTACCTGGTTACCATATCGATGTTGTATACGCTTATAGGAAAAGTTAAACGGGGATAAATTCCGGTAATGTGCTTAACAAAACCATTGTATTGCTTTATAGAAATACTTCGTCGATACAATTAAATAAATAATACATTTACATACACTGCAATGTCGCTATTACAATTCATATTTGTTATAAATACAATTTGAATAAGAGTTGAAGCAGAAAATTCGATTTTCACCTTTCAATTGGGGACCTTTCTAAATACGCATATCAATCACAAATGCTGTATTTATATTATCAAAGGAGTATCTTACAGCGACAGACAGCATTGTTAAATGATTCCAGTGGACATCGAAGCATACTCTGGCAAAATTAAGCATCGTTGGACGTTTGTAACTTTTCTTTGACGCTATATTTCTAACTTGAACATTTGCATACTATTATGTATTAAATGAATCAAGGACTCGTTTATTTTAATTCAAAATCCATATTCTACGTTCAGATGCTGGGTATGTCGATATTATGTTGATTTGAGAACATTCTAGACGATAACAGCCATGTTGTTACTGTTATCAATGAACAAACATCAGAACTAAAACATTTGTTACTTTATCTTATTAGTAATCAATACGAAAGATAAAGCTATGTAATAGATATAGGTTTATAATTAATTATAACTCACAAATTATTCAAACTTTGTTTATTTTTTTTTTTTTTATTGTTATTTTTTTAAATTTTACTTTACTTTTTAAACGTTTGCTGTTCATTTTATATTACTAGTACCATTACAAAGGTTATTTAAGGTCAACAAGTGAAGATATTTGTTATCTATGCTAAAAGTAAGCAAGTCTTTTTATTCTAAACGTCAAACATGGTCAGTGCTAATTGATTTTTAGTTTGCTGAAACACTTAGGTAAAATTTAACTTTTATTTATAAAGAACCAAAACATATAACTTTAAGAGACTAAAATCTATAAATAAATAGTCCAATACTTAAAAACTATTCTTGAGACACAAGAGTTGAAAGGTTTCACACTGCACTTCACCAGGACGATTTTGTCAATAAAATAAACAAAACGTATAAATACAAAACGGTAGAATATTGTGTGTTTGCTTTAAATATTAGATAAATTTCAAATTGAGACCACTTTAGACTGACATTTAGACCCTACCAACGTTTATACATGCCTTATCGCTTAACAGAATAATGCACCGGGGATTTAACTCCGTGTACGATCTGGTAATTTATCGTATAAATTGTGACTTTATCGGTTCTAGAAATCCGTTAAATATTTTTGTCATATTTACATACATACCTACAGAAGCCCGTGGGTACAGTCGGCGATTGTTGTAAATATTTTCTCTCATACATAAATATTTTCACCAGATAACATTGACACTTTATGGTAATTTGTCGTTGAGTTAATATAACGTAATACGCATATATGTAAGGTTGAAATAAGTACATTATATATATATATATATATGGCACCACTGGAAATGTCGTCATCGTAATGTTGTCTCCAAGACATTGAGGTGAACATGTCCTCTATAGATCTAATAAAGACAACATATATGAAATGAATAACCTTCTAGAAAACACAGTAAAAAAAACTGATTTCAAAATGTTTATAGTAGAGGCCTACCCTCTTTCTGACGGCTGCATTTACCCCAAGAAGCAGTCTGTGAATCAGAACCTAGTCTGAGTATCACAGAGTCTATAGTTATATATGTAGGGTATAATATACAGAGTACAATGAAGTCTGTGGTCTGTCTAATTAACCGATAAAGTAGGACTTTTGAAAATAATATCGTTATTTGATTTACATTGAAACATTAACGTACAATTCATGTAATTGATAACAGAGACAAAAAAAAAAAAAAAAAAAAAAAAAAAAAAACCACTGATATGTGTCTGCTGAAGGTAGCTTTTGACCATATAATGTTGGTGTAAGATTGATATTTAGGCGAAAATCTAATTAAGGTTTTTTTAATTTGTAGACTCTTCTTACACCTAACAAAAACCTGAGAGATCTCTGTAGATAAAATAATACCTATATATAAAGTTCTAAATACCATGTGGTAATCCTGGGTTAGGCTCCCATTGTACACTGACGGATCTCTATGGAGAGTACGTACTTCAAGTTTTCAAATATATATGAAATCAAATAGGTATTATTGTACTAGTTTATCGTTTTAATTTTAATTTTTTTTATTAGACTTTGTATAAGAATTTACAAGTGCTGGGTAACAGAACAAGTGCTGAGTAACAGATCAAGTTTACTTATATAATTTATATTGTATCCTGTTGACATTACTTGATATTGCGACACAGAAGTGGGTGTTATAACTCGGTTTATATTGTGTGTAGTAAAACTTGCCAAATTGCCAACCAGTACGCCTTCGACACACTAGAATTAAATTTGCCAAATTGCCAACCAGTACGCCTTCGATAAACTATTATACAAATCGCCAACCAGTACGCCTTCGATAAGCTATTATACAAATTGTCAATACATATAAACGAACACTGAAATAAAAGAGAAAAATTGGTTCTGAATCATGAGCTTAGCCACAACGTTGTCCAAATATATCTGTCAAAATCTTTATCATCCTCGGTTTGATTGGAGATGTTCATTTGGTCAGTCCTGATGAAGTATTCAATATGACACGTAATACTTTATCACATGGTCTGTGTGACATAGAGCTATTTGTAAACGGACCGCCGGATAACTCGTCCAATGTATCGTAAAAAATGTGGCCGAATAAATATTTTGAATAAGAAAATATAGACGTTACTGATATATACTGCAGTAATTATTTTTGTCTTGTAGACCGATTATTATACGACGGTGTTCAGAATACATTCAAGACCTTAAATCATTTTGTTTATACTTTATAATACCGCTTTAATTGCAATGTTAGACGATGTCGAGTTAACACTGAAATTACTTTTTGTGAGATTGAGTCCGCAATTAAACGACTCAAATCGGGTAAAAGCGGTGGTTTAGATATGTTAATTAATGAATATTTTATTGAATTTTCGGATATTTTAGTCCCAGTGTTACATAGGTTATTTAACAACATTTTTGAAAATGGATATTTTCCTGAGCTGTGGTCAAAGGGTGTAATCACTCCTATTTATAAAAAAGGTTGTCAATCTGATGTTAAAAATTATAGAGGTATTTCCCTTGCTAGTTGCTTAGGTAAACTTTTTACCTCTGTATTGAACCATCGTATCATGAATTGGTGTGACCAAAAGTCAATTTTAACAGATGCTCAATTTGGGTTTAGACCAGGTTATGGAACCAGAGATGCAATATTTGCATTACATTCACTTATCAGCATTTTTCTCTCAAACAAGAAGAAATTGTATTGTTGTTTTGTTGACTACAAATCAGCGTTTGATACCGTTAACAGAGTATTGTTATGTAAAAATTGATAAAATGTGGAATAACTGGTAAACTTCTCACTATTATTAAAAGCTTATATAGTTGTGTCAAGAGCTGTGTAAAGAAGGACGGTAAATTTTCTGATTTTTTCTCTAATTGTCGTGGTGTCATGCAGGGAGAAGTTCTGTCCCCTGTACTGTTCTCTCTTTATGTAAACGACTGTGAATCTTCTTTTTTACACAATGCGTGTTTACCTTACAGTTTACAGATGTTACAGTTATATCTTTTTATGTATGCCGATGATATGGTTTTGTTTTCCGAGACACCTGAGGGTCTGCAATCACTTTTAGATCAGTTAAAATTATACACAGATGAATGGCAGTTAACAGTAAATACAGATAAAACGAAAGTTTTGGTTTTTAGAAACAGTGGTAAAGTAAAATCTAGTGAACACTGGTCATACAATGGATCTGAACTAGACATTGTTGATTGTTTTAATTACCTTGGTATAGTGTTAAATTTTAATGGGAAATTTGTTATTACTGAAAAATGTATTGTTGAACAGGGTAGAAAAGCATTATTCTCCCTTCAAAACTCAACACGCAATTTGGAACTTAATACTGAAACAAAGGTTAGCTTATTTGATACGTATATCTCTAGCATTCTCTCATATGGTTGTGAAATATGGGGTTTTTATAAAGCAACTCATATTGAGAAATTACATACTGATTTTTGCAAAAGGTTGCTATGTGTACGCAATAATACACCCAACTATATGGTTTATTATGAGCTGGGGAGATATCCCCTTATTATACGTAGGAAATTAAGAATAATGAAATATTGGATCCATTTACTTTGTACAGAAAATTCCATATTAAAATCATTGTACGATGAAATGTGCATAAATGCTGAAAACAACCCAAATGTATCTAGTTGGGTAACACAAGTTAAAAATGAACTGTTTAGAATAGGAATGGGATATATATGGTTACAGCAAAATGTGTTGGATCCAAAGTATTTTCTATTAATGTATAAAGCAAAGTTAACAGAAATTTTTGAACAAGATTGCGCAAACTTCTTTAATAATTCTTCAAAAGGGTACTTATATCAGTTTTTAAATTCGCATTTTTGTCTCCAGTCATACTTAACAAAACCTATCTCACAGTTACACAAACAAGTTATTGCAAAGTTTCGTTTATCAAGCCATAAATTATGCATCGAAACGGGTAGATATTATAACATTCCTAGGGACCAAAGATACTGTACATTTTGTAATTGTCATGAAATAGAAGATGAGTTCCATTTTATTTTGAAATGTCCTGTTTATTCAAGTTTACGCTCTCGTTTTATTAAGAAATATTACTTCGACAAACCCAGTGTTTTTAAATTAATTCAGCTGCTATCTGTACAAAATGTAAAAGAACTGTCAAATCTGGGCAAATATTTGATTAGGGCACTTAAAATCAGAAATAATATGCCTGTTCTCTAGGTATTATTACAGTGTTATTGTTTTATGTATGTATTACATTTATTTAATTAAATGTCCTTGTATTTTTTTTTTTTGTCAGAACAATTTGTACATGTGCTTAGGTATACCTTTGGTGAGTAGTGGATATAGTGGGTGCCTTGTGGGTGGGGGTAGCCCAGTCACCTGTGCGCTTGCTGTATCTACTGGTCAACAAACTATGTCTATTTGCATGTTCAATCTTCTTATCCAATATATAACTTTTTTGTAAATAGTAATTAAGTATACTTATACATATAGCTGATACCGCTGTGCATTTCGTTATTATTGAATCGGTATGTATACTGTCCATTTGTGAGTGATAGGCAGTGCGACATCTTGTTGGTGGGGACAGGTCCCAACCACTTGTATTGCTGCTTTGCTTCTTATTCAGATGTGGGCAAGTCGCGAATAACGGTACTTAATTATGCAATCGGTATATATACTGTCCATTTGTGAGTGATAGGCAGTGCGACATCTTGTTGGTGGGGACAGGTCCCAACCACTTGTATTGCTGCTTTGCTTCTTATTCAGATGTGGGCAAGTCGCGAATAACGGTACTTAATTATGCAATCGGTATATATACTGTCCATTTGTGAGTGATAGGCAATGCGACATCTTGTTGGTGGGGACAGGTCCCAACCACTTGTATTGCCGCTTTGCTTGTCGCTCAGATGTGAACAGGCCGCGAATACATTTTTAATAATATTTAATATATCTACTTACAACGGTATATAGCATATTGTTATTTAATATATATCACAAATAGTCACAAGTAGTCAGTGGTGCATGGTTGTCTGTCTTAATGAGTATATTATTCCTATTATCGTGCCTCGGCAAACACCTAGTGTACCAACCCACCTCTGAATGACAAGCACTGTCGCATTTTGGGTGTACATCTTGTCTTGTTTCCTTGCTTGTCGTTCAAAGATGGGTCAGTCGGTGTCATTATTTACGGTTTTTACTCAGCAGTCAGACAGCGATGTTCCATAGTTCTACTTGTAAAGTTTAGGCAAAAATTGTAAAAAAACTAAGTTATTATAACTTCCATTTTGTATATTATAGAATAATTATTTTGTTGTAAACATTTCAATTTAATGTACCATTTCCATGAACATTGCCAAATATTGTATTATATTGTATATACACTCATAAGTTGTAAAACTTTCAGTGAAAATAAAAAAAAAAAAAAAAAAAAAAATATATATATACCTGTGGTAAAAGGAACATTGTATTATTAATGACTGACTAGATTAACATCTCCAATAAAACACCAGTTTTCATAACTAATATTCTAACTTTAATTTCATATCCAATTAATTCATTTCGTGTATTGTTTGACTGTTGTGTATTTATGATTGGCTTTACTGATGACAACCCTGGATAGTTAGTATTTATGTATATATGTGCAAACAGCAAAACGAGCGTCAAGTACACCTTGCCGGTATGTAACAAATAAATCACTTCTCATTTCTTACAAATTACGTCGATATAACTTTTTAAGTATATTATATATCTGTTTTATAATGAGTTTTGATATAAATTCTATGACTGATTTAATACGATTTAATATCTATTCAGTAGTGTACATCAGATGGTTTATGTAAGTCAGTGTGTAAGTCGTATATCTATACAACCTGTGTGTATATATCATTATGTATCTGAACTTACCAATGAATGGACAGACAAATAGGAATTGTGATAAGAATCTTTAATTTGCAGGATTAATATTAAGAGCGACTTGACCCGACAACACGAGACATAACTTAAACATGAAATATTAAACACACATCACTGGGGATTTATATATCAATTAAACAAAGTTATATTAATTAATAAATAGATGTATAACCTTATCAACCTTTAACTTTGTCATCTAATTAATAACGTGGGGGAAGCACGCATGTGCACAAACATTTTGACATGTTCGTGTGCGCAGATTTGGAGTCTAGGTTGAAATTTATAAAATCCGTCATAAGCAAATTGTGACAACTTTGATAAGTTTATTTCAATTACTAGTACAGTCGGACCTGGTCTAAAGGTCATCTCTATAAAAGGAGCACCTGTCAGTAAAATTTTATCCAAATTGCTTTTTATTCACATTATTTAAACCTCTCTCTAAGGGTCACCTGTACATAAGACCACTTTTACTAGAATATTTGTCTGTCCCTTATAGACAGGTCTGGCTGTATAATTTTATGACGGAGCTGGCCAACACGATTAAACGTAAAGATAACAAAGTTTGTATACACTGTTCTGATAGCAAAATTGTCACGGATATAACCCCAAGGATACGGACAATATACCAAACAAACAAAGAAAAAATCATGTGTCAACCACAAAACATACCACATTACATACTTAACAAATTCAAAAATATATCATGTCAATGGTATTTTCAACATTTCTTTCAAAACTACAAAATTTATATCCAGACAGTTCACTACAGAACTAAATAAGTTAACAGTTCAGTTATCATGCAATAAGAATTTATGTTCCACCACGTGTCAGTTAATGTAGCTTAGTTATATATACATATATGTATATACGTGTAATAGGAAAAACACTATAAAGATTTAACTGTCCATAACATCTAAATTGATGAAAGGACGATATTTAATTAAGGTTCTGACTTCCTTTGAATTAACTTGATTCAAACTTTAAACGTAACTTGAAGCCAACCACCCCACTGTAAAATGGTCTTTTTATAAAGTTTTAACTTCTCGGACCAAAGTTTTGGAAGGGGTGGGGACTGATTCATTTGATGTTCTGGTTTTATTAGGAATAATTTTGAGTTGAAAATGTTTAATAATAATAATGGCAACAACAACAAAAAAATATGTGTTTACTTAAAAATATATGAATTATATACACATACAAGAGGAATTTGTTTATTATTTGGTGAAATAAGACTGATATGTAATTATTGTGCGTATTTATGGATCACTGGTTGTAAAATACAAGTAACCGTGATTCGCGGTGGAAGGCTCACTAATTGTATTTATAATGACATCACTGGACATTTACCCTAGTGTCCGTACAAAGTCGGGGATTTTTTGTTATCAGTGATAACAGTAGTGTTTGTATTTTGTTGTCTTGTTTGACTGTTGTATCATTTACTTGTATTGCTCCGTGCGTGTTTAGTTGCGGTGACTGTTGACAAGTATTGTCTGGTATTGCTCCGTATTTTAGTTGCGGTGGCTGTTGACAAGTATTGTCTGGTATTTCTTCTGTATTGAAGAACCCTAAAATGAGTCATTAAACTGTAAAACTATTCCCTTATATTACTATCGATATTTTATTTTTATTTTTATTTTTAAAACTTACGATGTTTTAGTTATTCTTTTTGTTTTAAAAATAAATCTGTATTAAATCATTTTTGGAATGCAACATGTTAAATAATATTTAGCATGTGAGAGAGAGAGAGAGAGAGAGAGAGAGAGAGAGAGAGAGAGAGAGAGAGAGAGAGAGAGAGAGAGAGTTCTTTATAAAGAAATAATAAATATCTTCAGAGAGTTTCGGTATACCGTGTAAGAGAGGTTCGGTATACCGTGTTAGAGGAGTTCGGTATACCTTGTTAGAGAGCGCCGTGTTAGACTTCTTAACACTCTCCTGTTAATTGTCTACTTGATAGAATGAATTAAAATTTTAAATAAATAATGGTGAAAGTATCGCTGCAATAAAGTCCTTCACAATTGATGTGTAAATCGGTGTTTACATCGCGTAACGGTTAGATATTTAAATTTAAATTACTTTTCATGAAATGGTAAATAAATCATCACCGTAGACAGGTATAAATGTTTTAATTACAAACCATGTCGCTAGTTACGCCTCGTAAAGCAGGTATGAATACACCGAACTACGTACAAATTTGTCTGTTTTTTGAAGACCAATTTTCATATTTTAAATGCTCATTTTTGGGGAATAATTAGATTTTACCAAACTTGTCATGTGTTTTCCTTTTTAGTTATTTATTTACTTAAATATAAATAACAATACAACTGGTGATAATTAACCACGGCCTTTTTTGCGCATGCTGGTACTATACTCGAATATGAAACTTTTCCGAGAATTTGATTTCTTGGTCACAGAACAAACAAAACCGTTGATTCCGTCAACAGACTGGAGTTGTTGCGTGACGCCATAATATAACGCGGTTTGTAAACATGTCAGTTGTTCCAAGTTGAAACCGGAAATCGCAAAATCACGCTAGTCACGTGACGAGACTTACAGAACGGAATATGTTTTACATTAGCTCCATGTATTCTAATCGTTAAAAATAAATCTGGAGACATAACACAACAGACCCCCCCCCCCCCTGTAGTAAGGTACACTCTGGTTCATATCACAGAGAGTCTAATTAAATTCTTTTATTCCTATTTAAAATAAAGTATATATACTGAAACTTGATATCAACCTGAATAATGAAGTGTAGAACACGAAGGTTATACTTGAAGAAAAAAGGCAATTAATTCTGAAATATCATAAAATACCACTTGAAGAAAAAAGGCAATTAATTCTGAAATATCATAAAATACCACTTGGATTGCTGTGAACATCGTAGTACGTAAATAAGTTGATTGGTCTTGGTATTTTAAAATGTGATCAGATTTGAAAGCCGGAAAAAGGTTATATTGAGTGTAACGTATAACTGACTGTTTTGGATGTTCATCGTGTCTGGGTTCACCCCCTCCCCTGGTCCCAAAAGCAGTTGGACATAGATCAAAAGTTCACATGTCTATTTATGTAGCGTATTACATTCCAATTATGTACCTTTCGGTACAAACATCAAGTTACAAATTTTCTAGAAGCCCTATCCCCTTTTTCAAATTACTCGATCCGCCCAGAATCAATTTGTAGGACTTTTCCTTTTTATATTTTATCTGTTACGTCACAAGTAAATATCAAACTGAATTATGTATAAATACACAAATTTAAATAAATAAACGAAATTGAAATGCTTTATCAGCGGTGACATTTAAAGTTTACAATCGTACTGATCAGAAATTAACCCGTGTGTCAGGGGAACTTAATGGAGTTTTGCTTGTAGAGATATAAGATTACCAGTAAATGTAAATATACAAATCACGTAAAAATGTCTGGAATAAAATGTACAAAAATAGGATTATGTAAATAACACTGGTTTACTGGACATAACACTTGTTTACTGAACATAACACTGGTCTACTGGACATAACACTGGTCTACTGAACATAACACTGGTCTACTGGACATAACACTGGTTTACTGGACATAACAATGGTTTACTGAACATAACACTGGTTCAGTAACTTGTCTAGTGAACATAACACTGGTTCAGTAACTCGTCTAGTGAACATAACACTGGTCTAGTGAACATAACACTGGTTTACTAAACATAACACTGGTTCAGTTACTCGTTTACTGAACATAACACTGGTTCAGTAACTTGTCTAGTGAACATAACACTGGTTCAGTAACTCGTTTACTGAACATAACACTGGTTCAGTAACTTGTCTAGTGAACATAACACTGGTCCAGTAACTCGTTTACTGAACATAACACTGGTCCAGTAACTCGTCTAGTGAACATAACACTGGTCCAGTAACTCGTTTACTGAACATAACACTGGTTCAGTAACTTGTCTAGTGAACATAACACTGATCCAGTAACTCGTTTACTGAACATAACACTGGTCCAGTAACTCGTCTAGTGAGCATAACACTGAATCAGTAACTCGTTTATTGAACATATCACTCGTCTAGTGAACACAATACTGGTCTACTGAACAATTCATTTCTCTACAAGTAATCATTCCTAAATACCTGATTATTCAAATCCTGTTACGTGAAAGTCGAAAATAAATAAATAAATAAATAAATAAATAAATAAATAAATACTACAAGTTTGTATTCCCAAACCCTTTGATTCAATAAGAAAATTCAGTGTAACGGGGGGGGGGGGGGGTGCTCATTTACGCAATACTTTAAATGGCTATATTCGTGTGGATTAGCGGTTTGACAACATCTGAGTTTCACGAAGTGTTCTATATACACAACTGAATAATATCACTTAATGTGTATAGTTTTGATGACTACCGTGATTTTTCGTTAATAAACATCTGTGAACTCTTTGCTTGAGAACCAAACAAGGTCCATATTGCAAGTTAGGCTTATTAAGGCCCTCATAGAGTTTTATGGTCGTCATCACAGTATTGTTGATAAGTTTGATGTCGCTATGTCAAGGATTGCCCTAGATATATTTGACGTACCATACTTCCATGGCCCTTTCATACCCAAATTAATTTCACGCGTGGCGGGTGTAGCTAACTAAACAGGAGGTGCTTACCCTTCCGGAGCACCCGACCTCACTTACCTGGTGGAAGTTCACGTGTTTAAGCTAATTTGCCACCTTCAAAGTTTTTACTTTGCTATGAAATTCTTATTTGGACATGAATTGGTATGTTTGTGTTCGATTCACAGTAAAAGTAAAATCCCCTGTTTACTCTTTACATCCCTTGAATGATGATGACGACGACGACGACGACGATGATGATGATGATGATGATGATGATGATGAAACAGTTCCTCACAACTATAGCGGGAAAAACGGGCGTTAATAAAAACGAGTTAGCCTCTTCTAGCCGTTTTTTTTACACAATATTGTCACAACAGTCACAATATTGGTATAATCATGGTACTTTGTCTTTGGGTAAACCTGTCAATATTTTTGCTAAACTTATATATGAGGTAGGTATCATAACTTACTCTATATACCCCCCCCCCCCCCCGGTAACATAGGACATTGGTTGCCGTGTCATGTCAAATATATTTAAACAGAAAATTTGAACTCTTTAAATAATCGGTAGTTGGAATGTTAATTACATGGACGAATATTAAATCAAGCTTGTAAGATCAGTGTCGAAAAAAAATCTGTAGTTATAAGTTGACGTTACACTCTATATCGACCTGTAAAATATTAAAACGGGGAGTGATTGAGGCGAGACCGAGAAATATAGCAATTAGTAAAATGAAAAAAAATGTAATAATTCCAGTTACAGAACGGGGTGAAATGGATATATACGATCTCTATTTTTTTAATATCTATCAAACACCGTTAATAAGACATACATACATTCCGTGTGTTATACATCTACCAAATATTGACAACCGGTAGGTTTTATATTGTATAAACTATAATTTACCGAATAAATACTTCAACAATTACAGTTATATTTGATTTAAGTTGAATAAAAAGTTGTACAGGAAGGACTTTAACATTATGAATATCCCGTATGACCATGTTCTAGATATTTACATATAAAACATGTATACATAAAAGTTACAACAAAAAGAGAATAAAACACAATATAACAAATATTATAATCTAAAACTTACCTCAGATATTGAAATATAAATAATACAAACTCCTATCTAGTGGCGGTATAATATTCCAGTCGGATACCCCGTTATAGGCCAGTATATAGAAGTAACTCACCGTAACTTGGTAACCAAGGACGCTAAATACGACGAGTTAGTCAATGAATTGGACTGATTAATATGCTTTACAGAACAATATATATGTACTCACGTATAACAGTACTAATCTATTGTAAATGTCGTATTTTAAACCGACCTATTTCACTGTTACGATTATATTCAATCCAATAGTTTTCGCCTCAAACGAAGGTACACCTATAATATGGATTAAGTAATTCGTTTTGAAAAAAATTGTTAAAGGCGATCGAGGCACTTGTATAGTAGACCTACATGACTGGCGGTGTAAGGATTTTATTATCATTTTAGGACCGTTAGGGTCTCGGTGTGTATGACTATATTGTCGACTATCATATCTCTGGAGATAGTTTTAATTGAGTCGATAGATTATACACATTTATTTGAAGATTTAACAAATTAAGATACACTGGAATTCGTCTAACTTCACATCACGTGACAATAAAACTCTCCATCGACCAATAGTCTGAGGTATCGGGGATTTACAGAAACGCTAGGGGTTTATACTGAAACAATATTATTTCACTTATGTCGATACGTCTCCAATTATTTATTGACATGTATTTTATATACTGTACGGTTATGTATGTATTACATGCGCGTCAATAATTTATATACATTGTATATATTTTTTTAATTTAAGTTTTTTTTTGTAACTAACAAGAATTCTAATCTATATATTTTTTCGACACAAAAGTTTATTTATTTTATTTTTAATGTAATGTTGTCAAGATTTTTAGTTCTATCCGTTCAGGACACAGAAGTACGCAATACGACAAAACAGAAATAAAATAAACCGGCGTTGTTTTGTCGTTCTCCTCACTGGTATCGTATTTGCATACATCAGCCTAACATTCCAATTTAAGGTGAGAGTTCTCCTCCTAGCCGTGTCTTCTGTATTGATTTCAGGTTTGTGTATGAAGACATAATTCTGCGCTCCCAGTAACCCAGGACACAGAGAAAGTATGCTATAAATGTAGCTATTATTTTAAATTACGTCCGTGTTTCATTAACTATTTCATTAACAAACCCCACTAACATCAACAGACATAAAATCAAACTTATATACCGACATTTTATATACGACAGCCAGGAGTACTTGAACCACATCACTAGATACTATTATAATTAGTGTCCGTTAAAACTAGGATTTAAAAAATAATAATCAGCGGTCCTAATATTCAGAATTAATTTTGTCTTGTTTAATCGTTTTACCTTTATTTTGTTTGTTTATAGCGTGTAATTTGACGTAATGTTTTTAATTTAAACAATATTTATTCATCATTAAATACAAATAATACAACACAAAACAAACTTTAAACTGGATTCAGAAACAAGCGCTAGCTTATTTAAACCCGTCTCCAGAACAACTGAACAACATAATGTAAAACAATCTTTATCGTCAACTGCCAACCCCAAACCAATTCAATAAGACACAGTTTCGCGATTTGCACTTTGGATCTACAGTGAAATAATAAAGGTTTTTCTACAGTAATTCAGAATATAATGGCCGTAACTAGGAAAAATACAGAAGTTATAAGTAGGTAGATTAATTATTAAATTAATAACAAATTAATAGTGAAGAAAAAGAAAACGTGATTACCCATCAAAACATACTTATATAAGATTAAGTACAATAAATACAAGTACATATACATATATATGTATAAACCAAGTCTATGGTATGACGAATATATCAGAACATTTTTGTTTAATAGATATATTTTTGAGCTGTATTAAAAATTTCTTCATTTTGTTCAGTAGTTAAATTCTCAGAGTCACCAAAAAGCAACAATTTTACAGTTGTGTTGACGGTCAGATTATCAATGGATTCTTTTCAAATTTCATCATATAGGGGACATAATAGAAGAAAATGTTTGACAAATTCGATTTGACCACACTGACATAGAGGACTATCAATTAAATTCTTTTTATACAAGTGTTCATTAAGGGAGCTGCATTCTAGTCTAAGTATACAATGAAAAATGTGTTCCTTTCGTTTACCAAAATAATAATATAAGGGGATTTTAAAACTTTTGTTCATGTGTCGGTTTTGAAATTATTTTATAGAGCTTTGTCTTACGTCAATTGGTAAGTCGTTCCAGTCACTTGTAGTTGTGGGTAGAAAGGAGTTGTTATAATAACTTGTATGACAATGTATTGTTTCTAAGTTTTGGTTATGTCTTGTTGTGTATTGATGTACGTCCGAATGTCTGTTAGGTATAAGAGATTGAAGATAATCAGGAGTTAAACCATTAACCATCTTGTAATAAATTAAAAGTCTATGTTTGCGTCGTCTGGTTTTTTTTTAAAGTTTCCCAACCAGTTTCCTGATAAAGTAAATGTCCACTTACAAGTAGCACCAGTTACTATTCTTGCAGCTTCAAGATTAATTTTTTCTAACTTGTCAATAAGTTCGTCCATCATATTGCCCAAAACAACGTCGGCATATTCTAATAAGGGTCTGATTAAACTTATACATATTTTTTCTAAGGTTTTTCTAATTGAAATTTTACGAAAGAAAGAAAGTCTAAAGTTTGCTTTATTTAAAACAGATGAAATAGGACAGTTTCATGAGAAGAAAAATCAATTCCAAGATGTTTATGGGACTCTACCTCTATTATGGGTGTGTTATTCATATACAATTGGGGTTGGGAGGGAGGGGATGTTTTTCTCGAAATGATCATGGATTCGGTTTTGTTGGGGTTAAAGGTCACTAGCCAACGTAATGTTCAAGTTGCTCAGTATTGCCCCATGCCGTTTTCAGCAACGATTTTCTATACATATGGTGGATGTTAATGCAAAAATTAGCAACATTACTAATTTTTATATAGAAATTCAACATAAGCACACGGCATATTATGTATTCCTTGTTATTGCTAACAAACTTAGTAACTAGTCCCCTTTAGCAGCGTTGTTGTAAAACTGTCGGGAACATACAAACATCAAATTAAAGTTTAAAACCAAATATAAATAACTGTAAACTGTGGAAATTATATGAACTATAGATTTCAGGTTTTTTAAATTAACACATAAACTGTAACATATTTCATTTGTATTTTTTTTTTTTTTGGATGATACTTTTTTTTTTTTGGATGATACAAAACATTTCTTTCTTCATTGAGACACTTATTGAAGATTTGACTACAATATTTAAATAAAAAGGTTCTGAAAATGAAAAAATTATAAAATTTCATTGGAGTGGAGTAATTGTGTTTAACACTCCAGTCAAAATTCTTACTTGTATCAAGGCGTTCAGTTTTTGGATGGCCGAGGAACTAGAGTACCCGAAGAAAGCCACCGACCGTCGAGAAGCGAACTGACACTATCTCATAACAGAATCTTCCCAATTGGAATTCGAAACTAAGCAGCAAGAGGCACTGTCGTCCGTTAGTCGGCGCTTTTGACCATTTGGCCATCCAAAACCCGGTTTTATTGAAGATGTTCATCTAGGTCGATTTTTAATTTCTTTAAAACACATATTGAATTGAATTGAACAGTCAAAGGGAGTTAACTCTTGGTTAACACATAATGGTTGGTTGGAATGGAAGAGAGTAGCGCAATGGAGTTTTACACCTTAGTAAAGATTCTTTGACTTATATCGAGACGATCAACCATAGTACCAGGAGAAAACCACCGAACTTCTGCAAGTGAACTGTCAATCTTTTTACATTAGGATCTGTCCCGAGAAGCCGATGAAAGGCATGACATTGTGATCTGAATGCATGGGTTGGTTGAAGTTTTATCTTACACTCCAGGTAAAATAGACCCGATGATTCGTGTAAACATACAATGTAAAATGATTTTATGATATCGTACATTTCTCTTTTCAACAGAAATGTTCGAGATGGTCTTATAAACCGAGTCAGATATTTTATTGGAGAATACAATATGTACAATTAGACATTTGTTTTACAATATTTAACAATTTAACATAATAAAAGGACAGCTCATTACACTTGTTCTATATTTGGTTTTAAGTGAGCACATGTATCTGCAGCAGCTTTACAATGTTTTTGTACAAGTTGTAGCCCAGACTTATGTGTACAATTAATACACACCTTTAATCTGTACAATAAAACTCCACCAAGAAAGTTATTGTAGAAGGACGACAAACCTGCGGAAAGTACAATCTTAGGCAGAAATATATTGCTTGTATATTTAATGGCAGGGGCGTAGCTAGCTAGCTGAAAATGATGTGGATTCACTGACAAATGGAGCGGCGTAGCCGCGAGACGAGTCGCCGTCGGCGCCGAGTTGGGGTAGGTGCGGGAGGGGTGGTTCTGGGGGCCTCCCCCAGAAAAAAAATTGAAAAATAAATGCAATCTGGGTCATTTTCCAGCAAATTTGACTGTGCTTGAAAGACAATCCGAATTTTTAAAATAATGTTATTTTCAAACAAAGAAGAAACGCAATATGTTGACAAAATGGCCAAATGTAATAGATAATGCACCGCTGATGTCAATAGGAGAACGGAATTAAATGTAATCCGATGAGATCTCTACAGAAAGTCCAATTTTCTATTGCTTTTGCCTGCAAATTCATTAATGATTTTATCAATATCTATATAGACGTTCTTATAGCTATGTAACATAGCCAGACCGGACATGCGTTGTGAGGTCATGGTTGACCTAAGGTAAGTTTTAACACGACGCATTACACTGAAAGCCCTTTCGGCTGAAGCAGTGGAAACGGGCATCGTGAGAAGAATCACCAAACATGTGAAAATATTTGGATACAAATCTTTATTGGTAGAATCCACAGTGCTTTTCAAATCCACCGGCTTCTCAGACTCTGACCCATCGTCTAATGACCATCGTATCTTCCAGCGGGAAACTTCACTCTGGAATGCCTCTTTATCCCCGATGAAGTCGTAGCTATAGGCAGCGTAGATTCCATCTACATGCGTTGTGGTCAGCTGATGTAGCTGACTTGGGATAAGGTATTGTGCCAGAAATCGGTCGTGTGCAGTGAGAAGACGATCCTCGAGCTCAGTCGCAAGGTGGTCCATGAAAGGAAAGAACAACGCCCTCTTCCAATAATCAGACACGGATTCAGCTGGAACATTCACTCTTTGCTGTTGTCTTCCGGTAGTTCTAGGTTTGGATGGTAGAACATCGTGTACAGTCGCCATAGTGACCGCTTTCTCATACAGCGCTTCCCATACTAAATCGTCCGCTCGTTCGGCACGGATCTGTGCGATCAAAACCCTTGCCTCTTTGGCTGCTTCAATTAAGTCACAACACTTCCCCTGTAACATATTATTTAGCGGTAAAAGTCCCTGGATAATAAATTCAACGGCCACAAGTGAAATAATGAAGTCAAATTTCAAAATGCTGCATCGGTAGCTTCTTGCTTTTGCGTCCCCTTCATGTTCCAACACCTCTAGTGCATTCACTATAGTGGTAAAAGCTGCTTTGAATGTATAAAGTGAATTGGCCCTGCTTGCCCATCTGGTCTCACATAAACTTTGGAGTTTTGTACGCTTTTCCATTTCAGCTTTCGCTAAAGTATCGTTTTCAAGCTGTTCACTGAAAGCTAAGAGTCGTTTTGCAGAGTAGTTGAATGCAAATCCAATTTGCTGCACCGTGTCAAACATATTTCGGACGAGTACTTCCTTGCAAGCATGAACTATAGCCAGGTTTAAGGAATGAGCTTTACAATGAATATATAGTGCCTGAGGAACAACTTCTCTGATACGCGTTTGAACACCTCTGTGACACCCTGCCATATTACTAGCCCCGTCATAACCCTGGGCCCTCATTTTTGCAATATTCAAACCGGCATTCCTCTGTCCATCGAGGAATTTTTCAGTTAGTGCCTCCCCAGTCGTAGATTCCGCCTGTATAAATCCAATAAAATCTTCGTGAATTTCTTTATCATGTAAGGAATAGAACCTCACGCACATGGCAATCTGCTCCATTGTCGATGCATCAGTAGCTTCATCAGCCATGAAGGAATAGCAAACAGACTCATTGCAATCCTTAACAATTTCATAACGGATATATTCTTCACAAATAGATATAAGTTCATTTTGTATCATTGGTGAAGTATATTTTGATCTATAACTGGACTCCAAGTGCTCCTTCAATATGCTATCTCGTTTAGCTCGATCATTAAGCAAAGCCATGAAGATACTACTCTTGTCATCGTGGCTCCTGAGAGGGATGTTCTGTCGGCCACATAACACTATAACTTCCGTAATAACTCCTAGCACATGTCGATTCCGACGTACATCAGCAGCATGTTTACTATCTAACTGTGCCTGAACACTAAGTTTTTCACCACAATGTATCTTCATGAAACTTTCGGCACTTGCACATGCTCCATGGTGACCAGCACATAGACAGATGTCGTTTTATATATTTTCCCAAATTTGACCACTTTGTTACTGGTGTAGTGACAAGGCTTTTTTCTTTAGCGTTGTGTGGACTGAAAAGTACACATGGTGCACAGTAAACTGAGTCTTCGGACACTGAATATCTCAACCAGCAATACTTCTCCAACCATTCACTTGGAAATTGTCTCCGAATGCCATACTCCACTCTACAAAGAGAACAGCAGGACGAATCATTACTGACTATAAAGATTATCCGAAAGTTGAGAAAATCAGAGTCTTTAAGACTCTCTGGATGCCCCCGCTGTCAACCGACTTTTCGCCATATAAGTGAAAGCCAAGCATAAAATGACTCATCTATAATGGCAACTTTCTCAAAACTTGCAGGTTGGACTTCGAAAAATACCTGTACCAGGTTTGAAGAATATTAATATTTAGAACTATAGGAGGAACTGATTCTACAAAAGAGTACTCTTTAGGTAAAAGTTAAAGCAGTGGCTAAGTTCACCTGATGGTAGTTTTCAGAGTCTAAGATATGGGTCCAAGGCTAAATTCAAAATTCATCAATTTTTGATCAGCATTAAAATGACACGTGCATCTCTTCAACGTGTCCTTTACCTACTTTGGTAGCTCAGCTGGTAAAGTGCTCGCTCCGAAAATGGGAGGTCGTGGGTTCGATCCCGGGTCAGGTCTGACCCAGACTTGAAAATCGGTATTGACTGTTCATTTGCCAAGCACTCGGCATTAAGAAATGAAAATTACAGGTCTTTCGGACGAGACCTATAAACTGAGCCCCAGTGTCACGGTAGGCGTGGCATGATAAAGAACCCTCGCTGCACTATGCGCAGGTCAAAATTTCTGCACCTTCGCCTATAGCTGTCGACGTCTTGATATAAGTGAAATATTCTTGACTGGGGCGTTAAACTTCATTAATCAACCAATCATTAAATGTGATCATAAGATTTGTGAAAAATCTGTAGGAAATCTAAAAAAGTTTTAAAGAGCTGACTACACAGAAAAGACCCTAAGACTTAATTTCATGAAAAATGGTGAAGTTCAAATGTGCAAAATGTTCAAAAACACTTTTGCATCGGTATCAATATTGCACATGCACATTTTCAATATGATCTGTGCAAGGTTTGAGGAAATTCTGCTAAAAGTTGTAGGAGCTGATTATAGATTACCGGCGGACGGAAGGTAGGAAGGACAGACGTATCTATGGACAAGTGCAAATCAGAATTCCACCTGGCCAAACTTGTCGTCGCCGGGACAAAAAAGAGTAGCACGCTTAGGAATGAGCCTGAAAACCAAAAACCAAATGCGAAAATAGCAAAAGTGGCAATTCACTACGTAAAATATAAGAAGAAAAATGCATGTAAATTCACGACTTTTAACATGCAGTGAATGTACTGGTTCAGTGGTATGGTCACAAAGTAATGATTTGTTAAGAGCTTTTAACCTTGCCAAGCCAAATCAGATCTTTTTAGTTCTACAGTTGTACGTCGCATTAGCAGCATATGCCATCTCAATCTCAATTTTTCATCTCGCATTTCATATGTTCGTGACTAAGTGGCAGTACAGTTGCTAATGTGCCTGGAGTTTTCACTTTTAAAATATATTTTTATATATAATTAATAAAATCTGTTGTTGGCTAACTAAACTATTGTTTCGACAGCTAACTTCCCAAAAATATTTACATGTTCTACATTTTATTGGTAATGTATTCATGTCTGGAGCATGGTTTGGTTAAATAAGGTTTAATTTTTTTTTAAATTTTTAAATGTTTTAGGTTTAAGTCCGCTGATTGTAAATTAAATGGGATGGTTAGGGCCCTACAAAAGTACTTGAACCACACCACTGGCGTCATAATAAATCAATCGTCCAGTGCCCGTACAAAGTTGTGATTTTTATTATCAGTGGATTTATTTATATGTGTATTGTGTCCTTTTACCTTTATACTTTTAGATTGTTTTGTGTTCTTTGCGGTTATGGCTTTTGCCAACTACACCTTATTCAGCTGCAACTATATTTCAGTCTTTTTAATTGCAGAATTAAATTTGGTCTCTTGCAGTAATTCTAAAATAATTTTCTGTTTTGTAATCGCGAGATAAAGACGAACTTAAATTTTTAAAAGTGTCCTTCGGACAGTATATAAACACACGGTATTTAGACCATAAAAATTTTGATAGGCGTTTACCAATTGATTTCTTGAAATTAAATTACCTGCATGATGCTTTATTTTATTCTGCAAATAACATGAAAACTATGAAAATGGACATTACGTTTATTTCTATTACTTTCGCTTACTTGTCTTCGGATTCTCATGCATCTCTTTTTATTTTTCAAACATAAGTATTTGGCTAATTAACACCTCGTAACTTATTTTTCTTGTCATTAGAATCAGAAAGTGTGTACGTATGGGGGTGGGGTGGGGGTGGGTGGGGTGGTGGGCAAGTGACTCAGGCCTTTGGAAGTGAAAATCAAGGTTTATGCATCTGAAATTTACCGTGTAGGAAACTTGTATCTTTTACCCATTCTTTGTTGTTTTGCAAAATCAGTGCCTTAGTGGAATTGTCACATGTTGTGCTTACAGTAGCTATGTCCGGATAAGAAGATGTGACAGTTAAATACACTTGGTCGCTGTCTTGTGAAGTTATGTACGTCTTTTGTAGATCAGGAGATGTCTGTAGCTTCTGAGCCTTGCTCGAAGTGCCCTCAGCCGCCTGTGTGTCATGCTCAGAAGTTTTAGAATTTTCAAAGAGGTATGGCGGGTTTGATGAGATTTTGTCCTAAATGGACCGTTTTGGTTTTTGAAAAATAAAAGTCTAAATATTCTTGCACTTAAATAATAAAGCAGCAGTATTTTATGTGGACTTTCAGATTTTGGCTCACACAAAGGTATATTTTACTGGTAGTTTTCTTAATAAGCTCATCTTTGTGCTCATTTATGCTAAAATATGAAAAATGAAGGGGTTTCCCCGTCTTTGATAATTATTATCAAAGTGTTCTCCTCGGAAGACCATTTTGTACGTTATTGTTTCTGAAAATATTTTCAAAATGCAATCATTACGAGTTTTCAAAAAATTGGTCCTCTTAGGAGAAAATGGTCAATTTTTGAAAATTAGGGAAAATTAAAACTGACCACTGGCACATATAAGTGATGTTGCATTTTAACACGGTTGACACTAACTCCTGTGGTTAGCTCAGTGGGTAGCGAGGACGCTTTGCAACCTGTACAGCATGGGTTCGAATCCCATTTGGGATATCTTTTTATTTATTCTTCTTCTTATTATTTTTTTTTTATTTTTATCTTTATAAAATACTATTGTAAAAATTTTCCTTTACAAATATTAGTTTTAAAAATAAGCGTTATCTTCTTTCAAAACACTACTAGCAGATCAAGTCAGGTTACATTTTATACACTTAACAGTGATTAATCTACACACATCAACCGTGAATTCTTAGTGAAACGTGATGTAAGTTAATACTTTATTGTTCAAGTTTTTCTGTTTATTGTATAAAGATGAAGAATGAAGATTATGGATGTTAAGGTTTGTTCAATATCTTCGGATCTTCAAGGAAAAACAAGTTTACACAAACAAAGCGCTTGTTTTTCATAGACCTGGTCTAATAATAGAACTCGAAATCCTCAGGTGTTTAAAAATACACCGTTACGTCATTCATCCATTCAAGCAGGGGGCAATGTGAAAAGCGCCTATCAAACCCGCCATACCTCTTTTGGCACCAAAAAACTTTTAATGCTTGCTTGCGCCATAACCGGATATTACGCAAAGCGCTGCTGAACATAGTAAGAGTTATCGCGCATTGAACACAAAAACTGTACAGATATGATGCGAATATTAGTTCCTTACGTTTTCACTTACACAGTGACACTTTGTACACACACACACACACACACACACACACACACACACACACACACACACGCATTTATGATTTATAATAATAATAATCTAAAATCATTATAATTAAAAAAAATAAAACAGGAAAATTGTGTGGATTCACCTGCGTACTCGCGTATAAGCAGCTACGCGCCTGAATTGTATTTTAATAAATGTTTTAGTATTTCTGGCATGATTTCAACTGATAAATACATATCGTCCTTTTTCGTAGCTGTATCACTACTCGTCGCGCAAGCGCGACTCGTAGTGACACGGCTACGAAAAAAGGACTCGACCTGATACTGAGGGTTGTACATACACACTGTGTATATAATATTTTTATCTAACATTTCCAATTAGTTTATTTAAAATAAAAAAAAATACTTTATGTGAAAAAAATTACATTTTACCACAGAAAACCACTGAACTATGTTATGACATTTATTCTACATTCTCCCTAATGACGTCGCAACGAGAAAGTGCACGTGCACTTTACCGCCAATGTTGTATCACCACACTACAAGATTCTGTATCATGCGTGTTCGATAAAACTTGTATTTCGTCAAATCAGATAGAAAAACTAGTCTAATGTTAGATAAAATAATAAACCGAGTGCATGTTAAAACAATCAAGGAACGACATGTAATCACGGCCACCATCATACGGAAGACACATTAGTGGTCTAGATATATTCAAAACAAATGCGATTGATTTGTACCAATAAATCAGTTTTGTTTTAATTAATAATTGTATTAACTACATCTAACATTATACGGGTGACTAACACAAGTACTAACACATCGGAACAAAGTCAAACGTTTCTGACTGTAGATTAATAATTTGTGCTCATTTGATGTATTGAACTGTATCACAACATACCACAACGTTATATGGATCAATCAATGTTAAAACGACAATTACGTCTGCCTCATATCTCTTGTATAGAGATCAGCCCCGTACGCGTGGGAAGTCACAAAAAGACCGCTACCCTGTGGATCAATCCCAATCTCAAAAGGATTTTCGATATCTTCAATAAGTATTTGCATTTTTCTTCCATCTGGCGAAAACACACACACGTTTTGACTATTAGAACCACAAACATAAACATTTCCACTTTTGTCAGTGCCAATTCCACGAGGTCGTTCAAGGTTTGGATGTAAATACCTTGTTATTTCTCTTCCATCGAGAGCTTTACAAATAACATTATTACCATCATTATAAAGCACGTGACCGTTTGGTGATACAGTGACATAACTTAACGTGTTGTTTGTTCTTGTTGCCAATGTTTCTTTAAATGATCCATCTAACGACAATATGTCCACTTTATCCTTGTAACCTACTACGATACTATCCGCGGTAGCAGCCAGCCCCAAAGGCCCGCGTTTACAATGTATAATGGCCTTTTCTACAAATTTTACTTGTGTTACTTCATACTTTTTCATGTAACTTTGATCGTCAAATGAGACAAGAATGTCTTTGTCCGAAATACAACACACGTCGACTGGTTTATGATCTAAATCAACAGTCTCAAATAATGATTTTCCAGATTTGTCGAATGCTTGTAGTTTTCCGACACTCCAGTTACAAAACACCATTCTGCCATCCATTAGATAAGTTCCTCCAGGGAAATGATTCCTGACATCTGTACTTCCCACTTTACAGAATTTTATGACGTCAAGTTCAGACGTACTGTCCAACTTTTCTGCACCGAGTTGATTTGTTACTTTCACAATGTCGGTCAAGTTTTGGGACAGATCAGAAGTACAGTTTATGTCTACATCAGCCACACATTCCACGGTCTGGACGACTGACGTCACTGCAGTATCGAGATTTAATACGTAATCAACACATCTGACGTTTCCAAGAGCTTCCTCAAGTTGTTTAACTTGGTTATTTAGCTGTTGTTTAATCTTCTCTCTTGTTATAAACCTTTGTTTTGGTGACCCCTGCTCACTAACAACTTGAAGTAACTTCTGTCCTCTCTTCACATTGTCCTGGTATATTTCAATCCTGTCTTTTCTTTCGGCAAGTTTAACACTTTCTTCTTTATGTTTTTGTTTAAACTGAAGCTCAAATTCTATCTGAAACTGGTCTAGTTTATCCTTGGCTTGTTGGATGTGACTTGATACATTCTGGGTGATCTGGTCATACTTGGTGTTTAAATGGCTTAAGTTCTCCTCCGTCTTGATTTTCAAGTCCTCGGTTTTCTTGTCCAAATCACTTAACTTGTTATTAAAATGTTCAAATGTTTCAGCTTCATTTGAATTGTTCACCATTTCTTCAAAAGTGGAAATATTCTCGCACTTTCTGTGTGATGTGGCTAGACAAATGACACAACACATTTCTTTGTGGTCAACACAATACACCTCGAGAACTTTCCCGGCATGCTTTATACAGGGTTCGTCTACATCCAGCGGGGTGGTTGATTTTTCCGATTCTATTTCATCAATTGGAATTGTTTTGTGTTTCGATGGATCCAGTCGCTTGTGGAAAGTCGTACAACCCTGACAGAGAGCCTCTACACAATGCATGCACCAATTTACGGCAGTCACCTCATTCTCATCACGCCTGCAGGGGTCACACAATTGTCCACGGTGACCTTGGTGTTCGTCTGCATTTATTGACCTATCCATTAACGTCGCTATCAAATGATTACCGGGTATGGTGTCCGCTATCTTCTCCGACGACAAAGTTTTATCCGTGACACTGACAACTTGCCTACAAACTGGACACGGGAAATCTTGACCTTTCTTTCCTTCCCCTCCCAGGTGTGTTATGATGTACGATTTTAAACATGGATGACAAAATGTATGAAAACAAGGCAAGTGTTTAGGATCCTTAAAATGTTCAAAACATATAGGACATGTTATAAGGTCATCGTGGTCAAGCCTTTCTGCCATAGTTAAATTCCAAAAAGTAAAAAATATCAATAAATTTGATGGATTCACCTTTGTGTCTACGCCTATTGGATCTTCCAAATATTTCTACTTTCAGTTTTGATCGGAAGAAATAGACTAAAATACAAAACGGATACGAAACTGAATTTAAAATCCGGATTTATTAACGTTATCATTATGTACACTATAATAAACCTTGTCTTAGGCTATAAACTGGTTACAACATTATTACACCTTATATATCAAAATAATTAAAAACTGAAGTTGTTCTCAAATTACCCAAAATCATACAAACTTCAATGATGAAATAATTAATTTTTACAAACCAGGGGCGTAGCTGGGGTGTTTATGATGTGGACGCCTAAAGAGGGCAGGGGGTTTGGGGGCCGCCCTGATGCGAATTTTCGGCCCTCCAGAGCGCTATTTATCAGAATTTTTCTTATAATTTAATGCTATGCTGTGGTAGTTTTTGTCGTTCTTTTGAGGACTGGTTCATTCTTAAACCTGAAGACGAGGTACAAGGGGGATCTGATGTTGTATGGCATAAGCACTACGAAAACAACACACTCAATAATTGAGAAAGTCAAGTTAAAATGGGAGTTCAATTAATATAGTAGTGAGGTTAAACGGAGGAGAGGAAATATATTTGTAAATATATTGCGTTAATACGTAATGAAACGTGACGAATGGCTAGTAGAAGTTCTTTAATGTAATCAAATCAGATAGTTTCAATTGTTTTGCCATGCCGGCAAAGCCAAGACAACACCAGAACAGCACCTCAGAGGCTATCGAAGTCAGGTATAAACCGAATTCGTACATAACATTTCCGGTGAAGACCAACGGTTTAGTATAAGAAATATATTATATTCTCTCTCTCGTTTTTTTGTTTACGAAAACGATGTGGACGTTTTTGCGTACAAACGTACGCCTGGCTACGCCCCTGCAAACACCCTCTATGTTACAACCACGAGGCAAATTTAATGAATTGTTTACCTATTAAAGCAAAGTTAAAAAAGTATGGTAATTTTTCATGATTCTTTTGTTTTTTATTTCCTGGGTTCGATCCGTATGATGTTGCTGCAGCTCAGTGCCATGGCTGTGATATGCTGAAGTATCTTATTACAAACTAATCATGGCTTCAAAAGTTAATTGATGTAACAGTCTCTATATATGATGTCAGTTTAAAATTTTTACTTTATCCTACACAGATGTTCGCTAAATGATATGTTATGTGTTGATTATCATGCAGTTATATTATAGACATGTCACTAGAGTAGACGTGTTTGTTATTATATATTACAACACACACACACACACACACACACACACACACACACACACACACACACGTGCACACACACACACACACACACACCACACACACACACACACACACACACACATAGAGACATATTTTTTTAAAGTAATTACAAGTGTACCAGTGATTGAAGGTCATAAAACTTTAATTTTATTTCAGCGTAGGAAGGCTCAAGTGTGCCGCCGCTATTTTTAAGAATAAAACTATAGAGCTTCCCAGTTCATCATCTTTGCTGGTTTTAAAATCTGGTTTATTACTTGATGAACCAGGGAAAAAGACATTCAATTCTTATATAAGATAGAGTACACTAAGTAGTACACTAAGTTAGAGTACACAGAGTGGTAAAATTTAACCCAGAACACCAAACAAACTACAGAAGGAGGGAATAGTATCAAGCCGTGATATTATGATACAGCACGTGGCAAACAAACGTTTTGCAGAGTGTGCACGACTACAATAAACCAAAAATGCTAAAATACATGTAGCCGTTATTAGGCCCAGTTTTTGGACTTTTTCCTTTGATACATATTACCTTTAGTTTATCCATATCCCGTTTGTAACATTATAGTCAGTAGGACGAGTTTAAATGGTGAAAATACAACTTTTTCCTTTGCCGTCGTGAAAAGTGTGCCCGACATCGTGGTACAAAAATTTACTTTGACGCGAATGTTTGAAAAAACTAGCAGCTCTAAGAATATATATACATCAACCGATCGTTCGTGAAGTTATTCTGCCTTCTTTAGGCACATTGAGATAACTATAAACTGATGGGAAGTATGGAAATTCAGTTAAAACTCACCGCGAGTCGATTGTTTGGCCGCCATTGTTGTGTTTACGAAGTCGCGTCTATGACGTAGGTTCGCCACCGTGCATACGAGGGAAGGAATGGTATCAAATCGTGATATAATTATACAACACGTGACAGACAAACATACGGAGGGAGGCAATAGTATAAAACCATGACATAATGATACAACACGTGACAGACAAACATACGGAGGGAGGCAATAGTATAAAACCATGACATAATGATACAACACGTGACAGACAAACATACGGAGGGAGTCAATAGTATAAAACCATGACATAATGATACAAATGATTATAACAGCCACGATGTTTAAATATGGCTTGTTGTACGTGGAGTTTTAATTTTATTGTCCAAGTTGTCAATGACCTTGGTCAGATAACTATGATTGATATAGTGATAATTCTGATGTATTGATACTTTTGATATCAAAATGATCAACTTATTATTGTTGATTAAATCATAACTAACAGATGGTTTAATTTTCCATTTTCAAAACGTAATTCAATAAAATTAGACTATCGATCTTCACACAAGGAATCACTCATATGTTTATTATTTATTAGCGTCAAAATCCACAACATCCAGAAACCGTGACAGTCAAACCTGTCTATAAATACACCCTGTATACAGCGTACAGTTTTGTCTGATCCCGATCACAAAGGGGCGTAGATATGCACAAATTATAACTGAGGCAAAAAATAGAAGGTTCAAATTTAGGAAGTCGGGAGCATGCTCTCTTTCTCTCTTCTCTCTCCAAAAATTTCGAAAAATGGCGTAAATTGTATATTCCGGCGACACTTAAACCTCATATTTGCTGTTAATTAATAGTAAATATAAAAGAAAACTTATATTAAACCTCGCCGAGGTCCATATGCGAGCTGAGGTCCATATACCACTTTTGGGCTGACTGCTCGGTCCATAAACTGCCATATGGCCCGGGCCCCCTGAAATATTTGTTAAAAACAAATGATACATTCCGTTTAGGTTCTACATTTAATGATTCCGGGTGCTGAATTTGGACAACAATGTATAAAATAAAGCACCTGTTGATAATTTAGATTATTTAGTATTTAATATAATCAAACATTTATCGGGTCATTTTGATATTTAATTTCGATTTATTACATATTTTACCATCTGTATTAATTATTTGCCTCCATACAGATCTACCTGTACTATATATATAGACATCCACGTTAGGCTTACATCTAATGTGTGATTAAATATTTCATAGGTGAACTATGATTGTACATTTACTTCTACTGGTCTCTGTTCTTGCAGCAAACGGTAAGTTACCTTATACTTATAGAGACTAAAAAAGCAAACATTGTATATATACGGTCTCTAAAAAGACACCAAAACGTGTGTAAAAGAAAGAATAATGTCGCATGTACACGAAATGGGATTTACACACGCGCGCGCGTTACATTAGCTACACGTGATCGCTACACACAATATTTTTAAAGTTTTTGAAATTATAGCACGACACTGACCAAACTCTGTTGGTTTGTTACGGGGTAGTGTAAATCACGACACAAGCCACACTGTGTTGGTCTGTTACGGAGTAGTGTAAATCACAACACTAGCCACACTGTGTTGGTCTGTTACGGGGTAGTGTAAATCACGACACTAGCCACACTGTGTTGGTTTGTTACGGGGTAGTGTAAATCACGACACTAGCCACACAGTGTTGGTTTGTTACGGAGTAGTGAAAATCACGACACTAGCCACACTGTGTTGGTTTGTTACGGGGTAGTGTAAATCACGACACTAGCCACACTGTGTTGGTTTGTTACGGGGTAGTGTAAATCACGACACTAGCCACACTGTGTTGGTTTGTTACGGGGTAGTGTAAATCACGACACTGACCAAACTCTGTTGGTTTGTTACGGAGTAGTGAAAATCACGACACTAGCCACACTGTGTTGGTTTGTTACGGTTGAGTTTAAATCACGACACAAGCCACACTGTGTTGGTTTGTTACGGGGTAGTGTAAATCACGACACAAGCCACACTGTGTTGTTGGTTTGTTACGGGGTAGTGTAAATCACGACACAAGCCACACTGTGTTGGTTTGTTACGGGGTAGTGTAAATCACGACACAAGCCACACTGTGTTGGTTTGTTACGGGTAGTGTAAATCACGACACAAGCCACACTGTGTTGGTTTGTTACGGGGTAGTGTAAATCACGACACAAGCCACACTGTGTTGGTTTGTTACGGGATAGTGTAAATCACGACACTAGCCACACTGTGTTGTTTTGTTACGGGATAGTGTAAATCACGACACTAGCCACACTGTGTTGGTTTGTTACGGGGTAGTTTAAATCACGACACTAGCCACACTGTGTTGTTTTGTTACGGGATAGTGTAAATCACGACACTAGCCACACTGTGTTGGTTTGTTACGGGGTAGTGTAAATCACGACACTAGCCACACTGTGTTGTTTTGTTACGGGATAGTGTAAATCACGACACTAGCCACACTGTGTTGGTTTGTTACGGGGTAGTTTAAATCACGACACTAGCCACACTGTGTTGTTTTGTTACGGGGTAGTGTAAATCACGACACTGGCCACACTGTGATGGTTTGTTACGGAGTAATGTAAATCACGACACTAGCCACACTGTGTTGGTTTGTTACGGGGTAGTGTAAATCACGACACTAGCCACACTGTGTTGGTTTGTTACGGTTGAGTTTAAATCACGACACAAGCCACACTGTGTTGGTTTGTTACGGGGTAGTGTAAATCACGACACAAGCCACACTGTGTTGGTTTGTTACGGGGTAGTGTAAATCACGACACAAGCCACACTGTGTTGGTTTGTTACGGGGTAGTGTAAATCACGACACAAGCCACACTGTGTTGGTTTGTTACGGGGTAGTGTAAATCACGACACAAGCCACACTGTGTTGGTTTGTTACAGGGTAGTGTAAATCACGACAGAAGCCACACTGTGTTGGTTTGTTACGGGATAGTGTAAATCACGACACTAGCCACACTGTGTTGTTTTGTTACGGGATAGTGTAAATCACGACACTAGCCACACTGTGTTGGTTTGTTACGGGGTAGTTTAAATCACGACACTAGCCACACTGTGTTGGTTTGTTACGGGTAGTGTAAATCACGACACTAGCCACACTGTGTTGGTTTGTTACGGGGTAGTTTAAATCACGACACTAGCCACACTGTGTTGTTTTGTTACGGGGTAGTGTAAATCACGACACTGGCCACACTGTGATGGTTTGTTACGGAGTAATGTAAATCACGACACTAGCCACACTGTGTTGGTTTGTTACGGGGTAGTGTAAATCACGACACTAGCCACACTGTGTTGGTTTGTTACGGGGTAGTGGAAATCACGACACTAGCCACACTGTGTTGGTTTGTTACGGGGTAGTGTAAATCACGACACTAGCCACACTGTGTTGGTTTGTTACGGGGTAGTTTAAATCACGACACTAGCCACACTGTGTTGGTTTGTTACGGGGTAGTGTAAATCACGACACTAGCCACACTGTGTTGGTTTGTTACGGGGTAGTTTAAATCACGACACTAGCCACACTGTGTTGGTTTGTTACGGGTAGTGTAAATCACGACAGAAGCCACACTGTGTTGGTTTGTTACGGGATAGTGTAAATCACGACACTAGCCACACTGTGTTGTTTTGTTACGGGATAGTGTAAATCACGACACTAGCCACACTGTGTTGGTTTGTTACGGGGTAGTGTAAATCACGACACTAGCCACACTGTGTTGGTTTGTTACGGGGTAGTTTAAATCACGACACTAGCCACACTGTGTTGGTTTGTTACGGGGTAGTGTAAATCACGACACTAGCCACACTGTGTTGGTTTGTTACGGGGTAGTTTAAATCACGACACTAGCCACACTGTGTTGGTTTGTTACGGGGTAGTTTAAATCACGACACTAGCCACACTGTGTTGGTTTGTTACGGGGTAGTGTAAATCACGACACTAGCCACACTGTGTTGGTTTGTTACGGGGTAGTGTAAATCACGACACTAGCCACACTGTGTTGGTTTGTTACGGGGTAGTGTAAATCACGACACTAGCCACACTGTGTTGGTTTGTTACGGGGTAGTTTAAATCACGACACTAGCCACACTGTGTTGGTTTGTTACGGGGTAGTGTAAATCACGACACTAGCCACACTGTGTTGGTTTGTTACGGGGTAGTGTAAATCACGACACTAGCCACACTGTGTTGGTTTGTTACGGGGTAGTTTAAATCACGACACTAGCCACACTGTGTTGGTTTGTTACGGGGTAGTGTAAATCAAGACACTAGCCACACTGTGTTGGTTTGTTACGGGGTAGTGTAAATCACGACACTAGCCACACTGTGTTGGTTTGTTACGGGGTAGTGTAAATCACGACACTAGCCACACTGTGATGGTTTGTTACGGAGTAATGTAAATCACGACACTAGCCACACTGTGTTGGTTTGTTACGGGGTAGTGTAAATCACGACACTAGCCACACTGTGTTGGTTTGTTACGGGGTAGTGTAAATCACGACACTAGCCACACTGTGTTGGTTTGTTACGGGGTAGTGTAAATCACGACACTAGCCACACTGTGTTGGTTTGTTACGGGATAGTGTAAATCACGACACTGGCCACACTGTGTTGTTTTGTTACGGGGTAGTGTAAATCACGACACTAGCCACACTGTGTTGGTTTGTTACGGGATAGTGTAAATCACGACACTGGCCACACTGTGATGGTTTGTTACGGGGTAGTGTAAATCACGACACTGGCCACACTGTGTTGTTTTGTTACGGGATAGTGCAAATCACGACAATAGCCACACTGTGTTGGTTTGTTACGGGATAGTGTAAATCACGACACTAGCCACACTGTGTTGGTTTGTTACGGGATAGTGGAAATCACGACACTGGCCACACTGTGTTGGTTTTGTTACGGGATAGTGTAAATCACGACACTGGCCACACTGTGATGGTTTGTTACGGGGTAGTGTAAATCACGACACTGGCCACACTGTGTTGGTTTGTTACGGGGTAGTGTAAATCACGACACTGACCACACTGTGTTGTTTTGTTACGGGATAGTGTAAATCACGACACTGGCCACACTGTGTTGGTTTGTTACGGGGTAGTGTAAATCACGACACTGGCCACACTGTGTTGGTTTGTTACGGGGTAGTGTAAATCACGACACTGGCCACACTGTGTTGGTTTGTTACGGGGTAGTGTAAATCACGACACTTGCCACACTGTGTTGTTTTGTTACGGGATAGTGTAAATCACGACACTGGCCACACTGTGATGGTTTGTTACGGGGTAGTGTAAATCACGACACTGGCCACACTGTGTTGTTTTGTTACGGGATAGTGTAAATCACGACACTGGCCACACTGTGTTGGTTTGTTACGGGGTAGTGTAAATCACGACACTGGCCACACTGTGTTGTTTTGTTACGGGATAGTGTAAATCACGACACTAGCCACACTGTGTTGGTTTGTTACGGGATAGTGTAAATCACGACACTAGCCACACTGTGTTGGTTTGTTACGGGATAGTGTAAATCACGACACTGGCCACACTGTGTTGTTTTGTTAAGGGATAGTGTAAATCACGACACTGGCCACACTGTGATGGTTTGTTACGGGGTAGTGTAAATCACGACACTGGCCACACTGTGTTGGTTTGTTACGGGGTAGTGTCAATCACGACACTAGCCACACTGTGTTGGTTTGTTACGGGGTAGTTTAAATCACGACACTAGCCACACTCTGTTGATTTGTTACGGGGTAGTGTAAATCACGACACTAGCCACACTGTGTTGGTTTGTTACGGGGTAGTGTAAATCACGACACAAGCCACACTGTGTTGGTTTGTTACGGGGTAGTTTAAATCACGACACTAGCCACACTCTGTTGATTTGTTACGGGGTAGTTTAAATCACGACACTAGCCACACTGTGTTGTTTTGTTACGGGGTAGTGTAAATCACGACACCGACCACACTGTGTTGGTCTGTTACGGGGTAGTGTAAATCACGACACTGGCCACACTGTGATGGTTTGTTACGGGGTAGTGTAAATCACGACACTGGCCACACTGTGTTGGTTTGTTACGGAGTAGTGTAAATCATGACACTGGCCACACTGTGATGGTTTGTTACGGGATAGTGTAAATCACGACACTGGCCACACTGTGTTGGTTTGTTACGGGGTAGTTTAAATCATGACACTGGCCACACTGTGTTGGTTTGTTACGGGGTAGTGTAAATCACGACACTAGCCACACTGTGTTGGTTTGTTACGAGGTAGTGTAAATCATGACACTGGCCACAGTGTTGGTTTGTTACGGGGTAGTGTAAATCACGACACTGGCCACACTGTGATGGTTTGTTACGGAGTAGTGTAAATCATGACACTGGCCACACTGTGTTGGTTTGTTACGGGGTAGTGTAAATCACGACACTGGCCACACTGTGTTGGTTTGTTACGGGGTAGTTTAAATCACGACACTAGCCACACTGTGTCGGTTTGTTACGGGGTAGTGTAAATCACGACACTAGCCACACTCTGTTGATTTGTTACGGGGTAGTGTAAATCACGACACTAGCCACACTCTGTTGGTTTGTTACGGGGTAGTTTAAATCACGACACTAGCCACACTGTGTTGTTTTGTTACGGGATAGTGTAAATCACGACACTGGCCACACTGTGATGGTTTGTTACGGGGTAGTGTAAATCACGACACTGGCCACACTGTGTTGGTTTGTTACGGGGTAGTGTAAATCACGACACTAGCCACACTGTGTTGTTTTGTTACGGGATAGTGTAAATCACGACACTGGCCACACTGTGATGGTTTGTTACGGGGTAGTGTAAATCACGACACTGGCCACACTGGTTTGTTACGGGGTAGTGTAAATCACGACACTAGCCACACTGTGTTGGTTTGTTACGGGGTAGTGTAAATCATGACACTGGCCACAGTGTTGGTTTGTTACGGGGTAGTGTAAATCACGACACTGGCCACACTGTGTTGGTTTGTTACGGGATAGTGTAAATCACGACACTGGCCACACTGTGTTGGTTTGTTACGGGGTAGTGTAAATCACGACACTGGCCACACTGTGATGGTTTGTTACGGAGTAGTGTAAATCATGACACTGGCCACAGTGTTGATTTGTTACGGGGTAGTTTAAGTTTAGTTAATTATTTCATGTTACATGTATAAGTTATATTTTCCTATATTTACATTTAATTTAACCAGGTTTTGCTGGGTACCACAGAGTTTGTTATTTCACAAATTGGGCCCAGTACAGACCCGGAGCTGGGAAATTCAAACCGGAACACATAGAAGCTGATTTATGTACACATCTTATATACGCCTTCGGACAGCTAGTAAACAACAATATACTTACTTATGAATGGAATGACGAACAATTGTAAGTATAAACTCCCTAACTCTGGAATGACGAACAATTGTAAGTATAAACTCCCTAACTCTGGAATGACGAACAATTGTAAGTGTAAACTCCCTAACTCTGGAATGACGAACGATTGTAAGTATAAACTCCCTAACTATAGATCTGTTATATTCTGAATGTCTGTAACTGGTGACGTCCTAATATAATGGATATTATTATGATTTATATTAAACTCACACATATCTCTCTCTCTCTCTCTCTCTCTCTCTCTCTCTCTCTCTCTCTCTCTCTGTGTCTATTAATCAGGTCTCTTTCTCTGTCTATTAGTCAGGTCTCTCTCTCCCCCTGTCTGTCTGTTAATCAGGTCTCTCACTCTGTTACTCAGGTCTCTTACTCTCTCTGTTACTCGGGTCTCTCTCTCTCTCTCTCTCTCTCTCTCTCTATGTCTGTTAATCAGGTCTCTCTCTCTTCCTCTCCTCTCTTCTCTCTCTCTCTCTCTCTCTCTCTCTCTCTCTCTGTCGGGTAATCAGGTCTCTCTCTCTCTCTCTCTGTCTATTAGTCAGGTCTCTCTCTCCCCTGTCTGTCTGTTAATCAGGTCTCTCTCTGTTACTCAGGTCTCTCTCTCTCTCTCTCTCTCTCTCTCTCTCTCTCTCTTTCTCTTTCTCTCTCTCTCTCTGTAATTCAGACGTTATATATAAAGGTTTATTTCTGATATAATGATTTATTTGTATTCAATGTTTCCCACAATATATTTATGTATTAACTACCTAGTTGGGGTCTATTTCCTGATAGTCTTATCCTCATCAATAAGAGTCATATCTAAAAATTTCTTCCTTTCAAAAAAATTTTAATTTTAATATATTCATGTAGATGCATTGCATTATGAATAAAAGGGACAAAGTTCACTTCATAAGTTTTATTAAACTAAAATAAACTACGATGTATAAAATTGATTTAAGAAACAAAAAAACAAAAAAACAAAAAAACAAAAACAGATAAATTTCTGCCGCAGGAAATCAAATTTGCATTATAAATAGTCAATATGTACTTTTATTATATACAAAGCAAGGTTTTATTATGACTTCCCACCACCAAAGGTGGAGTAACATATTGTTTTTGTTCTGTTTCTTCTTATTATTCTTCTTCTATCAAGACCTACTATGCTGAAGCAGATGTCGGAAACGGCTTGATAGATTTAGGTGAAATTTGGTACCAATAATCTGTTATATGTTTAGATATGCAACATATGATCATTTTTTTTATTTTGGAGGAGGGTGGGTGTAAATTGTGTAATTAGATTCTTAAACATATTCCTGTCCAATATGTACAAAGAGAGATAACTCTTACCGAAGCTTCTTCTTTAAGAGACTAATATAGCCACCAGATTCAGAAGTCTATATATTTTAAAAAAATTCTCAATTGCTTTAAATGTTTTAAAATATATCAAATTGTTATTAGCACTGTCAAACATGTTTAAATCTTTTTGATGGGGGGGGGGGGGTGTGTTAAACAAATTTGTTAGAATATTTCACAGATTGTATACAGCTGTCATGTTCTCAATTTTGATATTTTATAAAAATGTTTGCTATATGCTAATATTCATAATTAATTCAATATTAGCACATCTATTTATTCAAATGCTGTTATTGATACTTACCAAAGAAAAGATTAATATATGTCTTATACAAAAACAATGTCTTTAAGTAAATACATGTATTAATGTATTGATTTGATTGGATGGCAATTGAACCCCGTATTCATGATTTGACTGAATCGAAATAGAAACAATTATTAAAAATGTGACACATGACTTCTGTATCAGTATAGATTGGTAGACGCCTGACTGTCAAGGTCATGCATACTTGTCAGTTGCTGAAATTTGATATATTGATAAAAAGAGAGCATAACATTAAGATGTATGTGTAAAATGTATGACTTGTGTCTTGTCATAGCTGTAAAATTAAAAAAATGAAGTTATATAAATAAATCATAAACAAATAAGATATATAGGTGTTTCATGATTTAATACCTGAGGAAATCAATTCTGAATGGACATAAGCTGGTAATGACACTTTAATTATACCAAGCCGATGTCATAACATGTATGTAACTCTAATAAGTGACCGTCCAAAAGTCAACATGCTCATGAAAACTTGTAAATTAACAATTGGACAAATCAAAGTGATAGATCTGTGTTGTACCAAGCCAATATAAAAGTTAAAGTCAAATGTATATTTTGTAAAATATTAGACATACCAGATGTATATTTTAGATAATATATAGTTTGTAGATGGCAGGGAATCGTACGTAACCGGTATCCCAGTTACAATCTCTAGTTATTACTATTTTAGAAGTAGTAGCAGTGAAGAATTTTGTAATCTGTTTAAATGATTTTTTTCTCGGAAAACTGTATTTCAAATACTACGCAAATAAAGGCGATATGACGCAAAAGAAAGACGCTACATTGCGAATAAAGGCGTTTTTACTCAAATGAAAGACGTTACAACGCGATAAAGGCGTTATTACTCAAATGGAAGCCGTTACAACGCGAATAAAGTCGTTTTTACTCAAATGAAAGTCGTTACAACGCGAATAAAGGCGTTATTACTCAAATGAAAGACGCTACATTGCGAATAAAGGCGTTTTTACTCAAATGAAAGACGTTACAACGCGAATAAAGGCGTTATTACTCAAATGAAAGACGTTACAACGCGAATAAAGGCGTTATTACTCAAATGAAAGTCGTTACAACGCGAATAAAGGCGTTATTACTCAAATGAGAGACGCTACATTGCGAATAAAGGCGTTATTACTCAAATGAAAGTCGTTACAACGCGAATAAAGGCGTTATTATTCAAATGAAAGACGCTACATTGCGAATAAAGGCGTTATTACTCAAATGAACGTCGTTACAACGCGAAAAAGGCGTTATTATCAAATGAAAGACGCTACATTGCGAATAAAGGCGTTATTACTCAAATGAAAGTCGTTACAACGCGAATAAAGGCGTTATTACTCAAATGAAAGTCGTTACAACGCGATAAAGGCGTTATTACTCAAATGAAAGTCGTTACAACGCGAATAAAGGTGTTATTACTCAAATGAAAGTCGTTACAACGCGAATAAAGGCGTTATTACTCAAATGAAAGTCGTTACAACGCGATAAAGGCGTATTACTCAAATGAAAGTCGTTACAACGCGAATAAAGGCGTTATTACTCAAATGAAAGTCGTTACAACGCGATAAAGGCGTTTTACTCAAATGAAAGTCGTTACAACGCGATAAAGGCGTTATTACTCAAAAGAAAGACGCTACATTGCGAATAAAGGCGTTTTTACTCAAATGAAAGTCGTTACAACGCGAATAAAGGCGTTATTACTCAAATGAAAGACGCTACATTGCGAATAAAGGCGTTATTACTCAAATGAAAGTCGTTACAACGCGATAAAGGCGTTTTTACTCAAATGAAAGTCGTTACAACGCGATAAAGGCGTTATTACTCAAAAGAAAGACGCTACATTGCGAATAAAGGCGTTTTTACTCAAATGAAAGTCGTCACAACGCGAATAAGGCGTTATTACTCAAATGAAAGTCGTTACAACGCAAAGTAAAAAAACCGTAGTAACGTGAAAGAAAGGTGTTATAACGCCACATGAAATGCGAGCTTTTAGATCTACGAGTTTGTTATGACTTTCATACAATACTATAACGAACACTCCCTTATATTGTAATTCACAATAACTGTTCCTCAAAAAAGGGTTCAGTATTAGTTTTTGTGCGCATGTTCAGTTTCTGTAATCTGTATTAAGTTGGTATGCCATATTGAATATAAATGGTTTGTAATAATGAAATCCAATGTATTTGGTGTTATTTATGAAAGGACACAGCAGCGTTATAACGCGAAAAAACGTAATGACGCAAACTAAAAGGCGTTATTGTGCTGTAAAAATAATCATGAAAACGAGATTCCAATCAAATTGTTGATGCCGGAAGTTCCCGAGTTTAGACACGTTCCTTCACTTATTTCGTCCGGTTACATACGCACGTGCATGTGTATTTTATTACTAAACATAACTGATTATGAAAAATGGGCCTAGCAAACGTGTCAAATAATAATAATAATAATGAAAATAATAATTTTTGGTATTTGTATTTTTTTATTCATCATCCAAATATTACATTCGTCTACATTTTACACATTGATATAAGCACATAAATTAATACATATGAGACAGATTAATTAAAAAGAAAATTCATCAAATCCCAATTTTTTATAATATTTTCTTTTTTTCTGAGGCTATACATAAATGTAGAGGATAATTCGATATTCCTATAGGTTTTGATCAGCTGTAATGCACCTTCATAGTTTGGCATCGTATCCCTGAATTTACATAGATATATATATCGTTTAATGAGAAGAAAGCAAAGATTTACTATCTCACTTTGTGAAATAGTATATATACCAAAATGAAATAAACGGCTTTTTTGTCAATTTTGATATTACCTTTGACGTTTAAATCATCCAGAAAGCGATACCAAACTACATTCATAAAATAAGTGTATTAGAGATTCTCTAGTTTCAGAACAGAAGGTGCATAACTCTGTATCAATTAACTTACATCTGTAAAGTTTTGAGTTTGTAAATATTATATTATGGTTTATCTTAAACTGTAAGGACTGCAGTTTTGTATCATCAGTTATTTTGAAAGGTGAGGCGTATATTTCTATCCATTCTTTTTCTTTTATTTCCAGATTTAGTTTTTTATTAAAAGACTCCTGAACTTTACTTGGAGTTTCCATCACTGTTTCAATAAGTTTCTTGTAAATAGTTCTTGTAACTTTTTCATTCTTTTTTAGTAACTCGATATTCTCATTTGTCACTTGTCTTTCACGGGGAGATTTCGCAGTAATGATTTCCATTGTTTTGGAATTGCATGTAATAAGCTTATATATTTCAGAGGGTTAATATGAAAATGATATTTTTCACTGCAATCCTTACAGTTCAAGAAAACACCGTGTTCATCTATTATGTCATTTATGAAAAATATACCATTATCTAACATTTCATTATACATAACTATCTTGTTGTCGACTTTAATAAGTGGATTGTACCAAAGAGGTTGGGATAATATGTCAGTTGGGGATGTGATGAAGTTTGAGTTATTAAGTTTTGCCCAACTTTGAAACACGTCCTTCCAAAAAGTACTAAAAGATAATGAACATTCTTTTATTCCTCCTTCACACAAAAATAAAATATTATTCCCCCCATATTTTTCTAGGTTGTCTAATAACAAAATTTTCCAGCCAGATACAAAAAGCGGATCAATCAGTTTCTTAATCCATGAAAATTTTAGCGCTCGACAGAATGATTCGATGTGGGGAACACGAAGTCCTCCGTATGCATGATCATTATACATTATTGTTCTTTTCACTTTGTCCATTTTTCCATTCCAAATGAAATTAAATATACAACTTTGAATTTCTTGTAAAATACTTTTTGGGGGATCAGGAAGTGTTGAAAAAATTTGGATGAATACAGGTAAAGCTACTGTTTTAATAACAGTGACTTTCCCCATCAAAGAAAGATTTCGATATGACCAATTTGACAGAATATTTTTGAAGGATTTTAGTTTTTCAGTATAATTTTCAATATAACACATATCTAACTGTAAGTTAAATTTTATTCCAAGCAGCTTAAATTTTCCGGTGTGATTCCATTTTAGTTTTTTATTTGTGTTTAATTCTTCACCACATCCCCTCTTGGCCCCAATCCAGATTACCTCCGTTTTATCAAAGTTTGCTCTTAAGCCAGAACAGTCGCCAAAGTCGCCAATTAATTCTATTGCTGAATTCAATGATTTCTCGTCATCTGCTAAAGTGAGATTGGTATCGTCCGCGTATTGGCCAATCAAATATTCAGAATCATTAATGTTGATCCCATTGATATTTGGGTTCTGTTTAATAGCCGCACTCAAGAGTTCAACAGATATTATGAATAAATATGGCGATAAAGGGTCTCCTTGTCTGACACCTCTTTGAACTTTGAAAAAATTTGAGCAGAAGCCATTGTACTGAGTACAGCTTGAGATGTCATTATAAAAGGTTTTAAACCATCTGATAATGGAATTACCGTATCCAAAAAACAAGAGAGATTTTTCAATAAATGACCATTCAATAGAATCAAATGCCTTTTCAAAGTCAAGGAGAAGAAGAATTCCAGGAATATTCTCTTCTTCAGTTTTTTCAATAATATCATGTACCAAACGTGTAGTTTCTCCAATAAAACGATTCTTAATAAATCCTGTTTGTGTTTTAGAGATAATGGGGTCTAAAGTTTTTTTAATTCGATTTGCTATAACTGAAGAGGCAATTTTATAATCAACATTTAAAAGCGAGATTGGTCGCCAGTTTTTTAAATAAAATTTTGATTTTCCTTCTTTTGGTATGCATGTTATTACACCTTGTCTTTGAGTGACCGAGAATTTCCCGTGAATATATCCATAATTTAATGCATTCGCGACATACTCTTTGACATCATTCCAAAAAAATTTGTAAAATTCTGTTGTAAATCCATCTAAACCAGGAGATTTTCCATTTTTCATTTTTGATAAGGCTTGTGCGCATTCCGAAATTGTAAGTATACCTTCTATTGAATCAGAAGTGTCAGAGTCCAATAAATTTAAAAAAGCATTTTCCTTATCAAAAAATAGTTTCTCTTTATCTTCATATGAAACATTTCGTGACGTATATAAGTTTTTGTAAAAATCTTTTTGAGCATTAATGATATCAGTTTGATCAGTTATTTCATTACCATCATCTAATATTAATTTTGACATAGTTTTTTCTACAAAGTTTCTTTTTTCCAAATTACAAAAATATTTTGTACTTTTGTCCCCTTCAACTAGCCATTTTGCTTTTGCTCTCATGATTAAACCCCTTATTTTTTCCTCTCTAACATCACTTAGCTCTTTTTCATTTTTTTCTATTTCATCCCTTGACACTTCTGGTTCTTTAGAGTATAAATATTTTAATTTATTTTCTATATGTTTTTCTTTTTCAATACTTTTTTTCTTTTTATGTGAGGAGTATGAAATGGTCTGACCTCTTAAATTTAATTTGATCATTTCCCACAATAATTGGTCATTTATTGAATATATGAGTTCATCATTGTCAGCCCCCCCATTACAAAGATAGTCATTACATGTACGATGAATGCAGTTCCGTGCGATATTTATGTATTCCTTATCATAGAGTAGACCATTATTAAATTTCCACGTTCCGCGACCCTTTTCATTATTTGTAAATTTCAAAGTGATGTTAACAGGAGAGTGGTCAGATTTGTAAGCGATATCAATTTCGGCATCAATTAAAAATTGTTGCAAATCGGCTGAGACTAAGAAGTAGTCTAATCTACTTAATTTTTGTTTTTTATCTTTTGGACCTCGCCAAGTGTATCTTCTAATACAAGGATAAAGCTCTCTCCAAACATCAAGTAAATCAAATTCAGACATCATTTCAAAGATTTTTTGTTGTGACTTGGGATTGTTTCTGTTGCTGTAGTTCAATGTATCCAGATCATAATTTAAAGGTACATTAAAATCACCACCAATAATAATTGAACTATTGCCAATGACATTAATGTTCGCAATCAATTTATTGAAAAATTCTGGTTTGTCTGTGTTTGGTCCATATATAGCTATCAGAGTTATTTTTTTATTCTGAGTTAAAACATTTAGAATAAGAAAATTTCCATTAGGATCTTTAATTTGGTCAAGAATGTCAAATTTGAAAGAATTACGGAATAATATTGCGACACCGCGACTGTTGCTGGCATAAGAGCAAAACTTTGCTTCATGTCCCCACTCAGTTTTCCAATAATTTTCCATGTCTTCAGTAGAATGTGTATCTATTAAAAATGAGATGTCGTAATTTTTCCTACATCTATCAAATAAATCTTTTCTTTTTAAGTAGTCTGAATATAATCCTCTACAGTTTAATGATCCAATTTTTAGATTACTCATAGCAAATATGTATGTTCAAATGATTTGAAGAAAAGGGATGCATTATTTATAGTAGTATATCTATATACCATAAGTGTAATTGATAATATTGGATGATGATTTATTCCAAGTGTAATTTTCAAAACCCCCCTACCCAAACTTCCATTCGTTTTAGGTACCGTTATTATTTTTGTAGTGGCCTCTTAGCTCAATAAATTAACAAAAAAACTAACATAACATTCTTAATGAAAAGTTTAACAATAGAAAAAAAACCTCTGTTTTCTTAGACACATTTCAATGTTGGCGTATATATATCTAATTATATATACACATACATATACACACATACATACACACACACACACACACACACACACACATATATATATATATATATATATATATATATATATATATATATTAACCAGAGAAGCATAACAAATGCAGTAGACCTAGCTAATTTAATTATTGGCAATTTTTCATCTCTAACAGCCATCAACAGTTTTCCAAATTGGTTTTCTCCAGGTGTAAAAATATTCCCCGTGCCCCAAAAATTATGGGGAACATTGTGAACAATGTTGCAATTAATCGCATTGTGAAGAGAATGGCGAAATTCTGGTGAGGATTCAAATTTTAGGTACAAAATTTCTTTCATAATTCCTAATTTTTTGCTGTACCATATATATGAAGTGGGGCATTTCCGTATAAATTTTGATAAACGTTTAGCATCTCTAGCAGTTTCAGCTACGCGGATGTCATCCGCTAAATCTAAATAATGAAGAAAATAGATTTTTTATATTGATATAAGTGTTCAGCACTTTTAAAAGTTTTTTCTTCTAGAATACACGGGTAAAAATTTGACAGAATACAGTGTTTTCCTCGAACAAGTACTTCTTTTTTCTGAGCTGAAAGCAGACAGAGAATATTTTAACTAAAGTTTGGTGTATTTGCTCAAGAATGGGATATATATATATATATATATATATATATATATATATATATATATATATATATATATATAGAGAGAGAGAGAGAGAGAGAGAGAGAGAGAGAGAGAGAGAGAGAGTGTGTGTTTGTAGGTCAATGGTAATATGCGATGACCTTCCCTAATTTGCATATAATTCTCTCAACTCTGATTGGGTAATACATGACCCGGCCTTCCTGATTTGCATATCAGCGGAACCGGTATATGTTACAGTACAGCTGTTAGTTGTATTTTGTAATTTAAATATATATATATATATAAATAAGAATCATCGACTTCTGGCGACTCTAGAACACGTATGTATCCGCCTTGACGGATGAAAGTGTATTGGTTATGCCATTATATGCGGGGTAATTATATAGTATGTCACCAATCAGAAAATTAGGTCAACCACGTGTACATGGAAAATATAAACAAACAATAATTATTCATCATATGTGTATGTTTCAAAATACCAAAAATAGAAAGAGAAATAGCATTTGAAACAAAAAAACAGATAGTTTTAAACAAAAAACATTCTGATGATCCGTTTTGTAAAGTAGTCAATAATTATACAGTTAATAAAGCACTGAAAGTCAAGAAGTTAGAGTCTCTTTTTCAGATTATTTCCTTTTGATAAGTTTCACAAACGGGTAATCTTTAATGTAAATCAACTTGGCTTTTTTCTTTTCCTCGGTGGAAGCTGAGCTCTTTCACTTAGTAACTGAGACCTTAATTTGCTAGTCTCCGGTGCGAGGTCTGGAGTGACGCTGAAGCCAGACCCCGGGGGTAACTTCATGGCTTTATATAAAACGTCATCCCTATCTATTAGGCTACAGAATCTGACAATGATGTTTCTCTTGGATTCATCCCCGCTAGGCAAACGATGAACTGCTTGAAAAATCATGTTGTCAATGATTTTATCTTGGATTTTGAGGGTATTTTTCAAAAAGTACCGTATAGCTTTTTCGGTCTCTCTGGAATTTTCCTTTAGTATTCCTGGAACTCCCCTGACCACAAGATTCCATTTCCTACCCCAGTTTTCTAGTTTGAGGCGCTCAATTTTCTCACCTTCAATTTTCTCATCAATGTCCGGTAACGTTTTCTCCTGTATATTCCTCAGAGATTCTTCTGTGAACTCCCTGTAAGTTTCCAGGCCTTTTACTCTTTCCGTAACCTCTTGCATTGAGGCCACAGTGCTATCCAGCTTTTTATGCAATAATTTGAAACATTCAGTGAAGCTTTTACCGTCATAAACATTCTCATTATCACCCATGCTGGTTACGTTCTATATAATGCTAGTAGACTACTAGTATACTGTTTGGTATATGTAAACACACCAGTATCCCGTGCAGGTTATGTTGACGGGTGAACAGGTAGACAATAGAATATGTTTTATATGATATATCGTCAATATTCAAATTCAAACTAACTTTTTTTGGGAAATATATAATGTTTCAATCAGTTTTCAACCAATGACTTACTAAATAACTGCCTATGTTAGGTCCTTATACAACTTTTTGAATAAAAATTCAGAGCCTTGAGATCCACACCCTACCTGTTCTACATACTACCGGAAGTCCATGAAAATAATAATAATAATAAAGATCAAAACCGTTATCATCTCCAGGGATACTTGAAGGAATTCGCGTATTAGAAGGTTTACTCATTTTAATTTGGATGAGCAGCACAGTTAAGAAGACCATATAAATATTTAATGTGTATTTATTTAGATATCAAACATTTAACGGACTAAAGAACAAAAATCCCAAACTGAAGACATTACTGGCTATCGGTGGATGGAATGCCGACAATAAACAGTATACAAACATGGTGTCGTCTGCTGCTAACAGAAAAGTTTTTGTGGAGCAGTCGATTACATTCCTCAGACAGTATGGATTTGATGGCCTCGATCTGGACTGGGAATATCCTGCTAACAGAGGTGGTATTCCATCTGACAAGATAAACTTTGGAATACTTTGTAAGGTACATTTATAGTAATGATGATGATGATGATGATGATGATGATGATGATGATGGTACAATATCCTTTAACCGCAACGGTACCTTGCAACACTTTCGAACCTGTAGGATCTGGCCGCGGGGATCGTTATATGGGTCCTAAGACCACTTGATCACAAAGACCCCGCATTTCTACAGAATGATCCTCTAACTTCTAATGCTCCTACTCTTCATCCTTGCTCCTCCTCCTTCTGTTCCTGCTCCTTATCCCCCTGTCCATGCTCTTCTTGCTCCTCCTTCTCTTCCTGCTCCTCCTCCTGCTCCTCCTTCTGTTCCTGCTCCTTATCCCCCTGTCCATGCTCCTCTTGCTCCTCCTTCTCTTCCTGCTCCTCCTCCTCCTCCTCCTTCTGTTCCTGCTCCTTATCCCCTGTCCATGCTCCTCTTGCTCCTCCTCCTCTTCCTCCTCCTCCTTCTGTTCCTGCTCCTTATCCCCTGTCCATGCTCCTCTTGCTCCTCCTCCTCTTGCTCCTCCTCCTTCTGTTCCTGCTCCTTATCCCCTGTCCATGCTCCTCCTCCTCCTCCTCCTCATCATCATCATCATCATCCTCATTATAAAAATATTTTGTGGTGTAATTTGACATTACTACCACCGAAGACAACGGATTACTTACTATACGTATAATTTCCAATTCAGGAACTCCGAGAAGCATACGAGAACGAGGCTGCTGAGACTGGGAGGGAACGTCTGCTTGTGACGGCAGCAGTAGCGGCAGGAAAAGGAACTATAGACACAGCGTATGATATTCCTGTAATGGGACAGTAAGTTAACTATTGACACAGCGTATGATATTCCTGTAATGGGACAATACGTTAACTATTGACACAGCGTATGATATTCCTGTAATGGGACAATACGTTAACTATAGACACAGCGTATGATATTCCTGTAATGGGACAGTAAGTTAACTATTGACACAGCGTATGATATTCCTGTAATGGGACAATACGTTAATTAATGTTATGTAAATATTGAATATCGTCATAACTTCACTTTTTCACCTTATATGTTTGCTGAAATCAACTACAGACTTAAAGTAAAAATAAAACTTCCGGGGAAAGTTTATATATTATATAAAGCCCAGTGCTAAGTGAATTTATATATTGTATGAAGCCCAGTGCTGAGTCAATTTATATATTGTATAAAGCCCAGTGCTGAGTGAATTTATATATTGTATAAAGCCCAGTGCTGAGTGAATTTATATATTGTATAAAGCCCAGTGCTGAGTGAATTTATATATTGTATAAAACCCAGTGCTGAGTGAATTTATATATTATATAAAGCCCAGTGCTGAGTGAATTTATATATTGTATAAAGCCCAGTGCTGAGTCAATTTATATATTGTATAAAGCCCAGTGCTGAGTCAATTTATATATTGTATAAAGCCCAGTGCTGAGTCAATTTATATATTGTATAAAGCCCAGTGCTGAGTCAATTTATATATTGTATAAAGCCCAGTGCTGAGTCAATTTATATATTGTATAAAACCCAGTGCTGAGTGAATTTATATATTGTATAAAGCCCAGTGCTGAGTGAATTTATATATTGTATAAAACCCAGTGCTGAGTGAATTTATATATTGTATAAAGCCCAGTGCTGAGTCAATTTATATATTGTATAAAGCCCAGTGCTGAGTGAATTTATATATTGTATAAAGCCCAGTGCTGAGTCAATTTATATATTGTATAAAGCCCAGTGCTGAGTGAATTTATATATTGTATAAAGCCCAGTGCTGAGTCAATTTATATATTGTATAAAGCCCAGTGCTGAGTCAATTTATATATTGTATAAAACCCAGTGCTGAGTGAATTTATATTTGTATAAAACCCAGTGCTGAGTGAATTTATATATTGTATAAAGCCCAGTGCTGAGTGAATTTATATATTGTATAAAGCCCAGTTCTGAGTCAATTTATATATTGTATAAAGCCCAGTTCTGAGTCAATTTATATATTGTATAAAACCCAGTGCTGAGTCAATTTATATATTGTATAAAGCCCAGTGCTGAGTGAATTTATATATTGTATAAAACCCAGTGCTGAGTCAATTTATATATTGTATAAAGCCCAGTGCTGAGTCAATTTATATATTGTATAAAGCCCAGTGCTGAGTGAATTTATATATTGTATAAAACCCAGTGCTGAGTGAATTTATATATTGTATAAAGCCCAGTGCTGAGTGAATTTATATATTATATAAAGCCCAGTGCTGAGTGAATTTATATATTGTATAAAGCCCAGTGCTGAGTGAATTTATATATTATATAAAGGCCAGTGCTGAGTGAATTTATATATTATTTAAAGCCCAGTGCTGAGTGAATTTATATATTGTATAAAGCCCAGTTCTGAGTCAATTTATATATTGTATAAAGCCCAGTGCTGAGTGAATTTATATATTATATAAAGCCCAGTGCTGAGTGAATTTATATATTGTATAAAGCCCAGTGCTGAGTGAATTTATATATTGTATAAAGCCCAGTGCTGAGTGAATTTATATATTGTATAAAGCCCAGTTCTGAGTCAATTTTATATTGTATAAAGCCCAGTGCTGAGTGAATTTATATTGTATAAAGCCCAGTGCTGAGTGAATTTATATATTATATAAAGCCCAGTGCTGAGTGAATTTATATATTGTATAAAGCCCAGTGCTGAGTGAATTTATATATTATATAAAGCCCAGTGCTGAGTGAATTTATATATTGTATAAAGCCCAGTGCTGAGGGAATTTATATATTATATAAAGCCCAGTGCTGAGTGAATTTATATTTGTATAAAGCCCAGTGCTGAGTGAATTTATATATTATATAAAGCCCAGTGCCGAGTGAATTTATATATTGTATAAAGCCCAGTTCTGAGTCAATTTATATATTGTATAAAGCCCAGTGCTGAGTGAATTTATATATTGTATAAAGCCCAGTGCTGAGTGAATTTATATATTATATAAAGCCCAGTGCTGAGTGAATTTATATATTGTATAAAGCCCAGTGCTGAGGGAATTTATATATTATATAAAGCCCAGTGCTGAGGGAATTTATATATTATATAAAGCCCAGTGCTGGGTGCTTGTTAGATGTGACTTGCTATTACATGTATTTAGTAAAGGTTTTGTATTTTAAGTATATTCGCTCTGAAGTATGTATGGTTTCGACACAGCTGAAATCCTATATGATTTTGGAGCAGCTGAAGTTCTGTATGATTTCATTTTATTTAAATGTACTGTACTCTTGTGTTTTTTGTAATTTAGGTATTTAGATTTTATCAATCTGATGAGTTACGACTTCCATGGCGGTTGGGATGACGTCACTGGTCACAACAGTCCTCTGTATGATAAATCTAACGTAGAATTTACAATGGTAAGTAGCATAATTCTTAACATTGATGATAGTTTTACTGTTTATGTTTCTCTTTAAATGGTGTTTTTACAGAATGAAAACACATGACATTTTGTGACATTAGCCACACCGACAACTTAACGGCTTGTTGCAGTTAATGTTAGTTTCGTTTTCGTTGCTTTGTTTTGTACAAAGTATATGTTACTCAGAGAGTAAACATGACAAGGGATTTCAAAATACAATAAAAAAAATTAAAATTTGATTACAAAATTATTTCAGTATAATCTACTAGTTTATGCATACCAAACGTGTGTTTCGTATTTTCTGGTTACGGTTCTTTTGGACATATTTAACTCTTTACGGTTTTAAGAGACAATATCTCCAAAGTAGTATCTACATGACGTTTGCTGCCTACGGCTGATAGATGTTGTCAGGCAAAAGTTAATTTTACATATCATCTAGTCTCATCTCTATTGATTTTAAAGGTTTTGGATACATATGTTTGTGTTTTATCATATAACTTTGCTCTGCACATTAAGTATGATAAATATACATTATTAAAACTTCAATTCATTGCCAGCATTAATTTTGTTCGATCAAAATTTTGGCGTAATCAAGACTTTTGGTAATACTACAAAAAATAAATTCATTGTCATAATTGATTCAGTCAAATTATGGCGTAATAAAAGGTTACGTATTAAACCAGGTAATTAGATTGAATAGTTACATAGTGAAGTAGATTTTGTGATTTCGAAATACTGTGACGAGAAGTAAAACTGACACAATATTTTATGGCCGTTATAACAAGGATAAAACTGAAACATTATTGATGGCCGTTATAACAAGGATTTACTGTATGTGTTGTTTTATTATAATATTATAGAATTATGCCGCTAATTACTGGGTTACACAAGGAACTCCTAAATCAAAGCTGATAATAGGTATGGCAACATACGGCCGATCATTTACCTTACAAGATCCCACAAATTTCGGTATGGGTGCTCCAGTCTCCGGATCCGGGAAAGCAGGGAATACAACCAGATCAGCAGGATTTCTAGCCTATTACGAGGTTAGATTTATATTTCTATCCAAGCTCAGTCGAAACAGCGGCCAATATTAGTATCTCTGTTATATATCTTGCAACATACGGGGCTAATAGGTAGCCACTGTTTCGGAGCTTGATTTCTATCTATATCTGTTGTGAGCCTTTTGTAACGAACATTTCATTTTTTTTATTTTTCCCATTTTATGTTGTCTAGATTGGTGTGTTGCTAGGATACAATGCTTTGTCCAGGCTTCTACAGACATTTTACAAGAACAATTAACGTCAAATTATCATCATGATATTTTATATAACTTATGTTTGTTCTTTATATGACGATAATGTCAAGATTCTTTCTCTAATATCGAGATACTCAGTTTTCAAAATGGCGGAAAATGAAAGCGACCAACTTTGTACAAAGGACGGATTGATAAACTTTCTAACGCTGGAAAAAATAATTTGTAACATGCATAATACATATAAGCTTAAACAAAATATCTATTTCGTAAAAAAAACCGAATTTTTTTTATTTGGATGCAGTTTTGTTTCACGGAAATAGTTACTAGTATTTTGAAAAACAAAATAAAAAAGTATTTGATGTCAGTTTTTGGTCTCCGTAATGTTGTAATTTGAATTATTTTCGTTTTCTTTTATTTTATAGATATGTTGGCAACAAATAACGGGAGTTGGGCACACATACCGTGATGATGAACAGAAAGTACCTTATTACGTTAATCAAAACCAGTGGGTGGGGTTTGATGATGAAGAAAGCTTGGCTGGAAAGGTAAGGTTTACACCAATCAAAAAAGTGGGTGGGGTTTGATGATGAAGAAAGACTGGCTTGAAAGGTTAGGTTTACGTCAATCAAAAAAAGTGGGTGGGGTTTGATGATGAAGAAAGACTGGTTGGAAAGGTAAGGTTTACGTCAATCAAAAAAGTGGGTGGGGTTTGATGATGAAGAAAGACTGGCTTGAAAGGTTAGGTTTACGTCAATCAAAAAAAGTGGGTGGGGTTTGATGATGAAGAAAGCTTGGCTGGAAAGGTAAGGTTTACGTCAATCAAAACAAGTGGGTGGGGTTTGATGATGAAGAAAGCTTGGCTAGAAAGGTAAGGTTGGTCGTTGTATTTTTGCCGGTCCTTTTGTTTTCGTTGGTTTTTCTGTTTTTCGCAGGCCTTTGCGTCTTTGTTGGTTTTTGTCTTGTGGTTTAAATATTGTATGAAGTTGTGATTAATGACAATTTACTATGACTTAATGTTATGTTGCCTGACAACGTTCATCTAAAGAGTTTGACACTGGAGTGTAGTTTTACAGAACAAGTTTAAGGTTAGCACCGCAATCTATTTACTTAGTTTGTACAGATAAGCCACCAATATTAGATAGGCTACCAATATTGTTGAAACTTTTAACAGCATCTGAATGTTCTTTTGGTGTTGCTAAAATTTTGTCTAGTACCAGGATTTACAGCATCTCTCTCTCTCTCTCTCTCTCTCTCTCTCTCTCTCTCTCTCTCTCTCTCTCTCTCTCTCTCTCGTTGAAAGTAAATATATATTTGAATATTGATAGGTTCATTGGTTGGTACATAATGGTTTTGGTGGTGCGATGGTGTGGGCGCTGCCATTAGATGATTTTAATCACATCTGTCCAAGGTCAAAAAGGAAATTTCCTTTAGTACGAACAATTGCTGATGAGCTTTCGAAGGCAGAAAATGGAGGAGTTGTACCAACACAAGGACCAACCCAGGGACCAACGCAAGGACCAACTCAGGGGCCAACCCGAAGGCCAACACAGGGGCCAACACAAGGACCAACTCAAGGACCAACCCAGGGACCTACCCAAGGACCAACCCAGGTACCTACCCAAGGACCAACAGGTTCGCCAGGAGGTATGTAAATTTAAACATATGACCGCACCAATTCGTTTGTGTAGTTTTGGCTAAACCTTTTCACCTGGTAAATATTTGTAGCTTGTGTTAATTTTCGCGGCTAAACATTTCGTTTGTGTTAATATTCAAGGTTGAACCATTTTGCTTGTGTAAAAAAGTATAAGCAAATAAACCAAATTTCTTTTGTAAATATTCACAGCTGAACCATTTTATTTGTGTAAATATTCACAGCTGAACCATTTTATTTGTGTAAATATTCACAGCTGAACCATTTTATTTGTGTAAATATTCACAGGTGAACCATTTTATTTGTGTAAATATTCACAGGTGAACCATTTTATTTGTGTAAATATTCACAGGTAAACCATTTTATTTGTGTAAATATTCACAGGTGAACCATTTTATTTGTGTAAATATTCACAGGTGAACCATTTTATTTGTGTAAATATTCGCAGGTGAACCATTTTATTTGTGTAAATATTCGCAGCTGAACCAATTCGCTGTTGTAAATATTCGCGGTTTGTAATCAAACTACTTCCGGTGACACTAGTGATGACGTGGCAGTATCTTATATCCGATACTGATTTCAAGGTCGTGTGATTTATTATAGTGTTATATACCACTTATTGAATTTAATCATAGAATACAATAACTTGCCAAAGATACACACAATGAAAACTTAATTTCTCTTTCCTAGGCTGTTTGAATTTCAGAAAAACATTCAAAGGCAATTTAACCTATTTTGGCCACCACTTTTTGACGTTTACTTTCTAAATAAAAAAACAACTAAAAATTCAAACAAAAACTAAAACAATTTAACAATTTTTCATTAATTAAGCTACAAATCATATATTTCATTTTAAACTCAACATTTCAAATTTTAATATTTTAACGTTTCAATCAACATAACAAAATAGTCACGTTATTCTAAAGGCGTTTCTTATATGACTTTAATCACCCAGATTTTTATTAATATTATTATTATCATTATTATTATTGATATTTTAGAGTTTACGTGTACTGGTAGACCTGATGGGAATTACGCCGATCCTACTGACTGTTCTAAGTACATATCCTGTAATGGCGGAGTTCTGTTTTCCCGGTCTTGTTCACCTGGACTGTATTGGAACCAGGCAGCCGGTATATGTGACTGGCCAGCCAATGTCCAGTGTGGCGGCGGTAGTGTCAGTACAGCACCGCCGACAGACACGACAGTGGTACCTACAACTGCTGACGGTACCACCAGCACTGACGGTATCACCAGCACCGGACATACAGGCACAACGACATCAAACACATCAGGTATTCCAAACGAAGAGAGTAAATTACTTTAATCGGGATTTTATTTTATTTTTTTGTTGTGGAGTTTTAAAGGGTTATACTGCCATAACTTTTAACATATCATTTTTATGAAAACTATATATTTTTTTTAATTCGCTTCTCGTATATATAATATATATATATATATATATATATATATATATATATATATATATATATATATATATATGTATGTATGTGTATGTATGTATGTGTATAAATACACAAATAGAAATTAACAATTTTTCGCGAAATTCACTTGATTAGATTAATTGATTAGATTGTTTTCACCCTGTTTATTTTTCGTCTTCAAGTATTTTAGACATCTTTAGCTATAATAACACAGCTGATTTGTTTTACAATGATTTAGATATAAACTAATATACCATACGTCATTCTTTTAATAAATGGCACTCATATCAGTGTGAATCACTTACACTGACGTTTTTGTTTCTGCCAATTCACCTACAGCTGGTGACGCCTCGATATAAGCGAAAAATCCTTGTCTGGGACGTAAGCCCCCATTCAATTAATCAATACAATTTTTATATTTGTAGATTTTATCTGTCAAGCGGACGGTTACTATGAACACCCGGATGACTGCCAGAAGTACATTGTATGTTCGCACGGAATACGTTATGATAAAAGTTGTGCTGATGGGCTGCGCTGGAATCAAGCCGGTCTCCACTGCGATCACGCCAGTAATGTTCAATGCTGATTTGATAGCATGTATAATAAACGGTCTTAATGATCAAATTATTATTATTGTTATTTCTGATATTATTTATGATAGTTCATATTCTAAGGCTACCAACGATCCAAGGGAAGATTATAAAAGCTAAGTTTGTATATTACTTGATTATTGTTGAGACATATTCGGCTTTATATAGTTCAACATTGTTGAAACCAAACAACATTCACCTCAATTCAAATAGAACAGTATTGTGTGACCGAGCACTTTTAGTGACTTGTTGTATTTTGGATTATTAGTGGCCTTAGAATATAAATATCACGCCTGGTACACGCATTTTTAAAAGGAAAATAAATCGTAGATAACATCAACCGTAAATTGTCGAGTTTTCAAAAACCTCGTATTTCTTTAACAAACTCTGGTCCCTTTGCACTGCTCTATGACGTTGACTATATTAATATCTTTTCATTTTTTAAAATTAATTAGTTATACAAGGTGTAAACTATTTTCCCCAACACGTGTATTTCCAACAAAACTAGGATTTTTATGAGTGAAAATAACCCAAATTATAATTTTGTGATGAGTCTGGTTATTTTGGAGCACGACCTATTATATTTAAAACACGTCTGCATTAACGCTTAAAAAAACCAATTGGATTGGAATTTCATGGAAATTCATCCAAATAAACCTTGTAGTGTTGTAGTATTCGAGATATGTAAATAACAAAAACAATGTGACGTAAAGGATCGGAATTCTACAATAGGACCTCCTAGTTACGGCGGGAAACTCAATGAGACGAGAGTCATCAAGATATATTTCTATTTTATTAATTTTACACGTGGTGGGTGTAGCTAGCTAAACAGGGTGTGCTTACCCTTCGAGAGTACCTGGCCTCACTTCCATTGTGGAAGTTCACGTGTTAAACTCGAAGTTTTTACTTTGCTTTGGGATTGTGATTTGAGCATGGGTTGGTATGTGTAATTTTCATTATATAGCGGGAAATTTAAATTATAATCTGCATATTTTAAATAGAAAAACATCCAAATTATGTATCCATTGTAATCTAGTTAAGAGTTTAGAAATGATTAATTGAATCAGATCAGTAGTCTAATGATAATAATCCGACATCCATCACTTATAATTTATAACATTTTCAATTGTGCATATAGGCCTTCAAAAAGTGTTATGACCGCTATCAGAACATTGTTGATAAAGAAGCGAGGCCGGGTACTCTCGATGGTTGCTTGCAAACAAATTGTTGACCAAGGAATATTGCAAGCCTAGGCTAATCAAGGCCCTCAAAAAGTTTTATGGCCGTAATCATAATATTGTTGATACGTTTGACGTCGCTATTACCAGGATTACCCTGGATATATTTTACGTCCCATAGTTCCATGTTCTTTTTTACTCTCATTTTTTATTATACAGGTGGCGAGTGTAGCTAGCTAAACAGGAGGTGCTTACCCTTTCAGAGCACCCGGCTTCTCTTCCCCGTTGGAAGTTCACGTGTTTAACCTAATTTGTCAGTCCCAAAATTATTACTTTGCTTTGGGATTGTGAGTTTGACATGGATTAGTATATAAGCTCTCATTCCCTAAATTAACGTTGTGCAGAACTTAATTCTGATAATGTGCCGCTAGATTACATGTACTCCTTACTGATGTACAGAGATGTACATGGATTCGCTTTGTAATGGTTACTCGTGACGACCTTATGGTGCTAGTTCAATACGAAATCATTTACAGATGTTGCTGTCTCACTATTTAACATATAATCAGTTAAATCAGCAGTAATTTGTTATAAACTTGCCTAAGTTGAAAAAGGGGTCGCTGCCTATGTTGGTGTTCAGGGAAGCCTGCTCGTTATTGTGGGACAGTCAAACCATGTTGGTAAGGTTCGTTATTGTGGTCATGTTAAAGCATTTACCACGTCAAGTCGCACTGCCATTGAGTGCACTGATACCCAATGCATTGAAGACGGCATATGGACACCTACTAAACCGGAGATTATGTTTTACACCATTACCTATTCTTGTATCTCAGCAGAACGGATGTAGATAAGCAAGGCTTAAAAATGTCTTTAATTTACACTGTAAAATTCGCCAAACAACACAAAGTATTAATCAGAATCGTTATTGTTGTAAAACGCTAAAATCAAATTAACACTGACTTACAAAGAAACTCCCACATATGTATAGTGAGTTGAGTTGAGTAACGGTGCTTAACGTCCCAGTCAAGAATGTTTCATTTATAACGAGACGTCGCCAGCTGTAGGCCAAGGTGCAGAAATTTTACCTGTGCGTTGCACTGATGGCATTATACATCATAATGCCGAGTTCTTGGCGAAAGAACAGTCACTACCCACTTTCAAGTCAGACCCGATCGGGGTTCAAACCCATGACCTCCACTTACGGAGCGAGCACTCTACCGACTGAGCTATCGCAGTGGTAAATATGTGCAGAGAAAACATGATACAAATAAAAGAAGGTCAAACTATAAGGGTTATGTGTATTAAGTACAAAAGATGTTTGAAAGAATGGACAACTGTGTCTCCAATAACATTCGTCTTCGTTTCCATGGTGATAAAAACAATGTGATGAGTATGGCGATAAGGTGAGTACTACAAGATGACATTGTCAATTTTCATAAATATACATCAATATTTTGTCAATTATTTGTCTGTTCAAATGACTGAACATGTATATCGTTAGCGAAAGAAAGAGTTTTAAATTTCTTTAAGAATTTAAAAGAAAAGGAAATGTCGCATTTTCTTTTTTTTTATGAAACATTGCATTTATAAGTAGCATATTACGATTGTCTTAATGCGTTATTCTGTAACGGGAACCCAGTAAAACAATACCTAGTATTGTACCCTGGGATCTCGTAGAGGGACAATTAAGGCGGTGGTTCTGATTCCAGGTTATGACACAGTAACTTGAAATAAAACGTAAGATTGTATACTAATAAATATGATTTATTATACACGAAATATTAGTATTAACAGTTGAAATAAACAAATAGACAAATCAACAGTATAAATGACTATAGTAGACTGTCACACAACACAAACTTTATGTGGTATTACTAGAATTAATGCAGGCGAGTATAATAACATAAACTTCATTAGGACAGACGCATTAAAATTAAGATTAAGGAACAGTAAACCATGTAAATTGTCCATGTTACTGTCACTTCATCAAATATGTGAAATTGTCCATATCGCTGTCACTTCATCAAATGTGAAATTGTCCATATCACTGTCACTTCATCAAATATGTGAAATTGTCAATATCACTGTCACTTCATCAAATGTGAAATTGTCCATATCACTGTCACTTCATCAAATATGTAAAATTGTCCATATCACTGTCACTTCATCAAATATGTAAAATTGTCCATATCACTGTCACTTCATCAAATATGTGAAATTGTCCATGTCACTGTCAATTCATCAAATATGTGAAATTGTCCATATCACCGTCACGTCATTAAATGTGTAAAATTGTACATATCACTGTCACTTCATCAAATATGTAAAATTGTCCATATCACTGTCACTTCATCAAATATGTGAAATTGTCCATGTCACTGTCAATTCATCAAATATGTAAAATTGTCCATATCACCGTCACGTCATTAAATGTGTAAAATTGTACATATCACCGTCACGTCATTAAATGTGTAAAATTGTACATATCACTGTCACTTCATCAAATATGTAAAATTGTCCATGTCACTGTCAATTCATCAAATATGTAAAATTGTCCATATCACTGTCACTTCATCAAATATGTGAAATTGTCCATGTCACTGTCAATTCATCAAATATGTAAAATTGTCCATATCACCGTCACGTCATTAAATGTTTAAAATTGTCCATATCACCGTCACGTCATTAAATGTGTAAAATTGTACATATCACCGTCACGTCATTAAATGTGTAAAATTGTACATATCACCGTCACTTCATCAAATGTGTAAAATTGTACATATCACCGTCACGTCATTAAATGTGTAAAATTGTACATATCACTGTCACTTCATCAAATATGTAAAATTGTCCATATCACCGTCACGTCATTAAATGTGTAAAATTGTACATATCACCGTCACGTCATTAAATGTGTAAAATTGTACATATCACTGTCACTTCATCAAATATGTAAAATTGTACATATCACCGTCACGTCATTAAATGTGTAAAATTGTACATATCACTGTCACTTCATCAAATATGTAAAATTGTCCATATCACCGTCACGTCATTAAATGTGTAAAATTGTACATATCACCGTCACGTCATTAAATGTGTAAAATTGTACATATCACTGTCACTTCATCAAATATGTAAAATTGTACATATCACCGTCACGTCATTAAATGTGTAAAATTGTACATATCACCGTCACGTCATTAAATGTGTAAAATTGTACATATCACCGTCACTTCATCAAATATGTAAAATTGTACATATCACCGTCACGTCATTAAATGTGTAAAATTGTACATATCACCGTCACGTCATTAAATGTGTAAAATTGTACATATCACTGTCACTTCATCAAATATGTAAAATTGTACATATCACCGTCACGTCATTAAATGTGTAAAATTGTACATATCACTGTCACTTCATCAAATATGTAAAATTGTCCATATCACCGTCACGTCATTAAATGTGTAAAATTGTACATATCACCGTCACGTCATTAAATGTGTAAAATTGTACATATCACTGTCACTTCATCAAATATGTAAAATTGTACATATCACCGTCACGTCATTAAATGTGTAAAATTGTACATATCACCGTCACGTCATTAAATGTGTAAAATTGTACATATCACCGTCACGTCATTAAATGTGTAAAATTGTACATATCACTGTCACTTCATCAAATATGTAAAATTGCCCATACTACTGTCACTTTCTTTAACATTTCAACAGTTTTCAAAACTTGTATCGTTATATTACAACTAGTTTTTAGATTTCTTTTTAGATTTTTTTATTCTTTAAAGTTAGCTAAATATTCGGTAATTTATAATATTTTTCCACACGAGAGAACAACAACCTTCGAGTAAAATGAATTTGTAAGTATAACACTACAACCTTCCGGTAAAATGATAGTGTTGATTCACGATTTATAATGTTTTGTAACGCCGGAACAACAATCCTGTGACATATTTATTTTGTCACTTTTGATTTTAAAGTCACGGAGTACACACAAAGTAATCCAGATAGCCGGAAGTGTACACTGCACTTTTTTATGCATTTGATTGACAATTTTATCGTCTGAAATCTTTGGTGTTCAGTGTCTATTTTTTTCAGGTTACCCGGTAACTTAAGACAAGCTTATCGGTAACACTAACAGATAAATGAACGTACACGCTTGTCCAAAAACTTCCAAAATGCCCACTGGCCGGTGATATAAAAGCAGACATTTGACCATTTATCTATAGTTTTCATCTAAAGTACTGGACCATTCACTTTTTGTGTATGAACGGTTAGTGAGTTATGGATTTCGACATTAAAAACCCCTGAATAGTGGTAAACCCTTCCTGGTCCGACAAAGATGTGCTATTATATTGGACTAATTGGATTAATTATTATATTAATATTAACTGAAACAGGTAAGATAATTTATAATTTATATTTAAATCTAGAATACATTAGTATTCTAATTTAGCTGAATTTAACGGAAATTTTAAATGTTAAAAAATAGTCAAAAATTGATATTTGTAGATTATATTATATCAATTGTTGTAACATTTAGTTACACTGATTGTTATTTATTGTCAATTCTCTCTATGTGCTAATTTTGAAATCTTCAATCAACACCTAACTGTCAGGTTTATTTTCCAGTTTGCTCCCTTATTTCTTTTGTCATGTGCTACTTTGAATTTTATGAAATAATATAATTCAAAAGTAGCACATGACACTTTTAATAGAAAATCAAAATTAGCTTATTTGACATCGCCTTAAATAATTGAAAAACGTGTGTGTGTGTGTGTGTGTGTGTGTGTGTGTGTGTGAGAGAGAGAGAGAGAGAGAGTATTTGATTTTATAAGTACAGTCAAACCTGACTGTAAAGGTCACCCAAAGGAACATATGGCCCTCATGAGAAGGTGGCCCTTGTATACAACCTCAATAAAGAGCAATTAGGATAACATTTTACTTTTCTTTAAAGCAGGTGGTCCTTATATAGAGGTTACTTTACAGCAGGTGGTCCTTATATAGAGGTTACTTTACAGCAGGTGGTCCTTATATAGAGGTTACTTTACAGCAGGTGGTCCTTATATAGAGGTTACTTTACAGCAGGTGGTCCTTATATAGAGGTTACTTTACAGCAGGTGGTCCTTATATAGAGGTTACTTACAGCAGGTGGTCCTTATATAGAGGTTACTTTACAGCAGGTGGTCCTTATATAGAGGTTACTTTACAGCAGGTGGTCCTTATATAGAGGTTACTTTACAGCAGGTGGTCCTTATATAGAGGTTACTTTTAGACATGTTTGACTATAAGTTTGGCTTTGTATATTACAGGAGTGGCTACATATAACAGAGTATGTTACTTTACAAATTGGTCCCAGTATAGACCTGGGGTGGGTAGGTTTGTACCCAGTCATATAGAGGCAGACCTATGTACTCACTTAGTGTACGCGTTTGGAGTACTAACGGACAATGAGATACATACTTACGAGTGGAATGACGAAGTACTGTGAGTATTTTTATTTTCTGTCAGTTTAAAAATAGTTGAAATAAGCTTTACCCCAGTTAATCAATCATCAATCACCCCTACCACAAAGAGTTGATTCATCCTTCTCGAAGTGAAAATAGACTACTCTATCGCTTTGGATACAAAAATCAAGAAACCCGATAAGAACTGTTGATAATGTTGATAATATAGCACGTATAGAAGACAAGATCAATTTTAAATTTTAAACTGAGTCTTTAATATGCATGCAATGCATGGTAGCTTATTTCTGACATCCAGATAATTCGGTCGACATAAAACTGTTTTTGACATGTTCACTTAACATCACAAAAAGTCGAGATATTGTGATGAAAAGTTGTGATAGTAAAATTAAAAGTTGAGACAAATAACGCGACTTGTTGAGATACTTTTGTCGACTAGTCATGGTAAATATCTCGACATATCGTGTTATTTATCTCGGCACCTTTTATTTGGGCATCACGACTTTTCATTATATTATCTCGACTTGTCAAGATATTAAGTCGACATTTTGGAATAATTTTATGTCGACTGAAATTATGTCGATGTCAGAAATAAGCCACCATACTTCAATGAGTGTTTGGTTTTACGAAAATTTACATGAACTATTTTTGTTTATGAAAAATTCATAAAAATGAACACATAATTTTCTGAATACTTTATTTTTTTTATTACTAAAATAATAGTTCACGGCAAAAGACATTTAACCCCAGGCCTGAATTATTGTTAAAGAGATGTAAAATTCTATCCGCAGTCGTCATTGGCTGATGTTCTACCCAATACACGATGACGTCTCATAAATGTTAGGTGATATTGATACCAGATACCCCGAATATCGCGGTGATTCACCTTTTGTCATGCAACACGGGATTCGCAAATTTACCTACCATAGGCTTGGTGTATTTTGGATAATAAAATGCGGATATTCCGTCTATAAAAGTTTGATAAAAATCTTTGATGATTTATATTTAAGAATTTCAAAAGAAATACCCGGAAATTAAACGTGATAGATAAAAATATTTACATCATTCATGATTCATTATGAGGGTTACTGGGTTTTAACAACCAGTAGTTTTGTCATTTATCAATTTTAAAATTTAATCAAACAATACGTTCAAAAATTGGTATATATGACAGTTTGATTCCGTCAATAATTTACAGTACAGTCCAACTTGCCTTAAAGGTCACCTCTATATAAGGGTCACCACCTTATAAAAGCCAGTAGAATTGTATCCCAATTGTTCTTTATTCATATCATTTGAACCTGCATAAAAGGCCACCTGCTCAGAAAGGCCATTTTAATAGTTCTCTTGGGTGGCCTTTATAGATAGGTTTGACTGTAATTGAAAAGTTATATGTATAAAACAAAAGTGTAAGTCATTCCTGGATTTGGTTTAATCAAGTTCACATGACATTAATCCGGGACAGTTTATGTTGTTTTTGACCCAATTTGATATTAAAGTATTATTGCCTTTGGGTCGGAAAATGTTAAATCAACCTTGCCTATCTTTGATCAAAATGCACACAGACGCTTTAGGGTAATGATAGAGTTAGATAATAGTAAAACCTGGCGATTTATGTGATACAACAATAAAGTATTATATAGCCATAATATAAATAATAAAAATAACAGTGTAACAGTTATAATATAAATACACATGTAATGAAAATAACCGCATAACAGTTATAAATTAAATACATATGTAATAAAAATAACCGCATAACAGCGAAACTTATCTATCATATGTAAAATACTACTCTTGTCTTACCGTGTAACAGTGAAACTTATCTATCATATGTAAAATACTACTCTTGTCTTACCGTGTAACAGTGAAACTTATCTATCATATGTAAAATACTACTCTTGTCTTACCGTGTAACAGCGAAACTTATCTATCATATGTAAAATACTACTCTTGTCTTACCGTGTAACAGCGAAACTTATCTATCATATGTAAAATACTACTCTTGTCTTACCGTGTAACAGTGAAACTTATCTATCATATGTAAAATACTACTCTTGTCTTACCGTGTAACAGCGAAACTTATCTATCATATGTAAAATACTACTCTTGTCTTACCGTGTAACAGTGAAACTTATCTATCATATGTAAAATACTACTCTTGTATTACCGTGTAACAGTGAAACTTATCTATCATATGTAAAATACTACTCTTGTCTTACCGTGTAACAGTGAAACTTATCTATCATATGTAAAATACTACTCTTGTCTTACCGTGTAACAGTGAAACTTATCTATCATATGTAAAATACTACTCTTGTCTTACCGTGTAACAGCGAAACTTATCTATCATATGTAAAATACTACTCTTGTATTCCATGAAAAAATATTAATGTGTCAAAGACCTTTTTACCTAGTACCAGAAGTCCATTATACCGTAGTATTTATGTACTTTTGTTAGGACCCGACATATAGGACCTGAGACCCATGTGGTCCCATTTAACACCGTTACGGCCTATACATTTGAACATATTGTAATCCTGGGACGTTAACAAATGTTAATAAATCGTACTAGTTAGGTTTGCATTATAAATACACTTTATATGAAACAAGGTATACACATACACAGCCACAGTACTTCTCCATGATTATAGAAGTTATTTCAACACAAACTCTGATATAATAGATATACCAGTTATCCCCCTTTGTATTGTGTATAGCTGCTACATGAATTGTTAATTACATCTAAATCAGTGAAGGGACAACTTAATTTAAAACTGATATGTATTTAGTAATTAGTTGCTAAATATGTATATTAAGTTTAATGTTGTATTTAGTTTGTGCAGTTTTAACGTCTTTGCAAATTGCCCGTTAAGGATGTGTTTTATATCATTTAAATATGTATAAAAAACAAATATACTTACCCATGTCCGAATCAAAATCTAAAAGCAAAGTAAAAACTTTGGAACTGACAAGTTAGGTTAGACATGTCAACTTCCACCGGGGAAGTGAGTCCGGGTGCTCCGGAAGGGTAAGCACCTCATGTTTAGCTAGCTACACCCGTCACGTGTGTAATCAAAATTGTGTGAAAGGAACATGGAACTATGGGACGTCAAATATATACAGGGCAATCCTGGACACAGAGACATCAAACTTATCAACAATACTGTGATGACGGCAATCCTGGACACACAGACATCAAACTTATCAACAATACTGTGATGACGGCAATCCTGGACACACAGACATCAAACTTATCAACAATACTGTGATGACGGCAATCCTGGACACAGAAACACCAAACTTATCAACAATACTGTGATGACGGCAATCCTGGACACAGAGACAGCAAACTTATCAACAATACTGTGATGACGGCAATCCTGGACACACAGACATCAAACTTATCAACAATACTGTGATGACGGCAATCCTGGACACAGAAACATCAAACTTATCAACAATACTGTGATGACGGCAATCCTGGACACAGAGACATCAAACTTATCAACAATACTGTGATGACGGCAATCCTGGACACAGAGACACCAAACTTATCAACAATACTGTGATGACGGCAATCCTGGACACAGAGACACCAAACTTATCAACAATACTGTGATGACGGCAATCCTGGACACACAGACATCAAACTTATCAACAATACTGTGATGACGGCAATCCTGGACACACAGACATCAAACTTATCAACAATACTGTGATGACGGCAATCCTGGACACAGAAACATCAAACTTATCAACAATACTGTGATGACGGCAATCCTGGACACAGAAACATCAAACTTATCAACAATACTGTGATGACGGCTATGAGATGTCAAATATATCACTGGCAATCCTGGACACAGAGACATCAAACTTATCAACAATACTGTGATGACGGCTATGAGATGTCAAATATATCACTGGCAATCCTGGACACACAGACATCAAACTTATCAACAATACTGTGATGACGGCAATCCTGGACACACAGACATCAAACTTATCAACAATACTGTGATGACGGCAATCCTGGACACAGAAACATCAAACTTATCAACAATACTGTGATGACGGCAATCCTGGACACACAGACATCAAACTTATCAACAATACTGTGATGACGGCAATCCTGGACACACAGACATCAAACTTATCAACAATACTGTGATGACGGCAATCCTGGACACAGAAACATCAAACTTATCAACAATACTGTGATGACGGCAATCCTGGACACAGAGACAGCAAACTTATCAACAATACTGTGATGACGGCAATCCTGGACACAGAGACATCAAACTTATCAACAATACTGTGATGACGGCAATCCTGGACACAGAAACATCAAACTTATCAACAATACTGTGATGACGGCAATCCTGGACACAGAAACATCAAACTTATCAACAATACTGTGATGACGGCTATGAGATGTCAAATATATCACTGGCAATCCTGGACACAGAGACATCAAACTTATCAACAATACTGTGATGACGGCTATGAGATGTCAAATATATCACTGGCAATCCTGGACACACAGACATCAAACTTATCAACAATACTGTGATGACGGCAATCCTGGACACAGAAACACCAAACTTATCAACAATACTGTGATGACGGCAATCCTGGACACAGAGACAGCAAACTTATCAACAATACTGTGATGACGGCAATCCTGGACACACAGACATCAAACTTATCAACAATACTGTGATGACGGCAATCCTGGACACACAGACATCAAACTTATCAACAATACTGTGATGACGGCAATCCTGGACACAGAAACATCAAACTTATCAACAATACTGTGATGACGGCAATCCTGGACACAGAGACAGCAAACTTATCAACAATACTGTGATGACGGCAATCCTGGACACACAGACATCAAACTTATCAACAATACTGTGATGACGGCAATCCTGGACACAGAAACATCAAACTTATCAACAATACTGTGATGACGGCAATCCTGGACACAGAGACAGCAAACTTATCAACAATACTGTGATGACGGCAATCCTGGACACACAGACATCAAACTTATCAACAATACTGTGATGACGGCAATCCTGGACACACAGACATCAAACTTATCAACAATACTGTGATGACGGCAATCCTGGACACAGAGACAGCAAACTTATCAACAATACTGTGATGACGGCAATCCTGGACACACAGACATCAAACTTATCAACAATACTGTGATGACGGCAATCCTGGACACAGAAACATCAAACTTATCAACAATACTGTGATGACGGCAATCCTGGACACAGAGACAGCAAACTTATCAACAATACTGTGATGACGGCAATCCTGGACACACAGACATCAAACTTATCAACAATACTGTGATGACGGCAATCCTGGACACAGAAACATCAAACTTATCAACAATACTGTGATGACGGCAATCCTGGACACAGAAACATCAAACTTATCAACAATACTGTGATGACGGCAATCCTGGACACAGAGACAGCAAACTTATCAACAATACTGTGATGACGGCAATCCTGGACACACAGACATCAAACTTATCAACAATACTGTGATGACGGCAATCCTGGACACACAGACATCAAACTTATCAACAATACTGTGATGACGGCAATCCTGGACACACAGACATCAAACTTATCAACAATACTGTGATGACGGCAATCCTGGACACAGAGACAGCAAACTTATCAACAATACTGTGATGACGGCAATCCTGGACACAGAAACATCAAACTTATCAACAATACTGTGATGACGGCAATCCTGGACACAGAGACAGCAAACTTATCAACAATACTGTGATGACGGCAATCCTGGACACACAGACATCAAACTTATCAACAATACTGTGATGACGGCAATCCTGGACACACAGACATCAAACTTATCAACAATACTGTGATGACGGCAATCCTGGACACACAGACATCAAACTTATCAACAATACTGTGATGACGGCAATCCTGGACACAGAAACATCAAACTTATCAACAATACTGTGATGACGGCAATCCTGGACACAGAAACATCAAACTTATCAACAATACTGTGATGACGGCTATGAGATGTCAAATATATCACTGGCAATCCTGGACACACAGACATCAAACTTATCAACAATACTGTGATGACGGCAATCCTGGACACACAGACATCAAACTTATCAACAATACTGTGATGACGGCAATCCTGGACACAGAAACATCAAACTTATCAACAATACTGTGATGACGGCAATCCTGGACACACAGACATCAAACTTATCAACAATACTGTGATGACGGCAATCCTGGACACACAGACATCAAACTTATCAACAATACTGTGATGACGGCAATCCTGGACACAGAAACATCAAACTTATCAACAATACTGTGATGACGGCAATCCTGGACACAGAAACATCAAACTTATCAACAATACTGTGATGACGGCAATCCTGGACACAGAAACATCAAACTTATCAACAATACTGTGATGACGGCAATCCTGGACACACAGACATCAAACTTATCAACAATACTGTGATGACGGCAATCCTGGACACAGAAACATCAAACTTATCAACAATACTGTGATGACGGCAATCCTGGACACAGAAACATCAAACTTATCAACAATACTGTGATGACGGCAATCCTGGACACAGAAACATCAAACTTATCAACAATACTGTGATGACGGCAATCCTGGACACAGAGACATCAAACTTATCAACAATACTGTGATGACGGCAATCCTGGACACAGAGACATCAAACTTATCAACAATACTGTGATGACGGCAATCCTGGACTCAGAAACATCAAACTTATCAACAATACTGTGATGACGGCTATGAGATGTCAAATATATCACTGGCAATCCTGGACACAGAGACATCAAACTTATCAACAATACTGTGATGACGGCTATGAGATGTCAAATATATCACTGGCAATCCTGGACACAGAGACATCAAACTTATCAACAATACTGTGATGACGGCAATCCTGGACACACAGACATCAAACTTATCAACAATACTGTGATGACGGCAATCCTGGACACAGAAACATCAAACTTATCAACAATACTGTGATGACGGCAATCCTGGACACAGAGACAGCAAACTTATCAACAATACTGTGATGACGGCAATCCTGGACACAGAAACATCAAACTTATCAACAATACTGTGATGACGGCAATCCTGGACACAGAGACATCAAACTTATCAACAATACTGTGATGACGGCAATCCTGGACACAGAAACATCAAACTTATCAACAATACTGTGATGACGGCTATGAGATGTCAAATATATCACTGGCAATCCTGGACACAGAAACATCAAACTTATCAACAATACTGTGATGACGGCAATCCTGGACACAGAAACATCAAACTTATCAACAATACTGTGATGACGGCAATCCTGGACACAGAGACATCAAACTTATCAACAATACTGTGATGACGGCAATCCTGGACACAGAAACATCAAACTTATCAACAATACTGTGATGACGGCAATCCTGGACACAGAAACATCAAACTTATCAACAATACTGTGATGACGGCAATCCTGGACACAGAAACATCAAACTTATCAACAATACTGTGATGACGGCTATGAGATGTCAAATATATCACTGGCAATCCTGGACACAGAGACATCAAACTTATCAACAATACTGTGATGACGGCAATCCTGGACACACAGACATCAAACTTATCAACAATACTGTGATGACGGCAATCCTGGACACAGAAACATCAAACTTATCAACAATACTGTGATGACGGCAATCCTGGACACAGAAACATCAAACTTATCAACAATACTGTGATGACGGCAATCCTGGACACACAGACATCAAACTTATCAACAATACTGTGATGACGGCAATCCTGGACACAGAGACAGCAAACTTATCAACAATACTGTGATGACGGCAATCCTGGACACAGAAACATCAAACTTATCAACAATACTGTGATGACGGCAATCCTGGACACAGAAACATCAAACTTATCAACAATACTGTGATGACGGCTATGAGATGTCAAATATATCACTGGCAATCCTGGACACAGAGACATCAAACTTATCAACAATACTGTGATGACGGCTATGAGATGTCAAATATATCACTGGCAATCCTGGACACAGAGACAGCAAACTTATCAACAATACTGTGATGACGGCAATCCTGGACACAGAGACATCAAACTTATCAACAATACTGTGATGACGGCAATCCTGGACACAGAGACAGCAAACTTATCAACAATACTGTGATGACGGCAATCCTGGACACACAGACATCAAACTTATCAACAATACTGTGATGACGGCAATCCTGGACACACAGACATCAAACTTATCAACAATACTGTGATGACGGCAATCCTGGACACACAGACATCAAACTTATCAACAATACTGTGATGACGGCAATCCTGGACACAGAGAAGCAAACTTATCAACAATACTGATGACGACGCAATCCTGGACACAGAAACATCAAACTTATCAACAATACTGTGATGACGGCAATCCTGGACACAGAGACATCAAACTTATCAACAATACTGTGATGACGGCAATCCTGGACACAGAAACATCAAACTTATCAACAATACTGTGATGACGGCAATCCTGGACACAGACATCAAACTTATCAACAATACTGTGATGACGGCAATCCTGGACACAGAAACATCAAACTTATCAACAATACTGTGATGACGGCAATCCTGGACACAGAAACATCAAACTTATCAACAATACTGTGATGACGGCAATCCTGGACACACAGACATCAAACTTATCAACAATACTGTGATGACGGCAATCCTGGACACAGAAACATCAAACTTATCAACAATACTGTGATGACGGCAATCCTGGACACAGAAACATCAAACTTATCAACAATACTGTGATGACGGCAATCCTGGACACACAGACATCAAACTTATCAACAATACTGTGATGACGGCAATCCTGGACACACAGACATCAAACTTATCAACAATACTGTGATGACGGCAATCCTGGACACAGAAACATCAAACTTATCAACAATACTGTGATGACGGCAATCCTGGACACAGAAACATCAAACTTATCAACAATACTGTGATGACGGCAATCCTGGACACAGAAACATCAAACTTATCAACAATACTGTGATGACGGCAATCCTGGACACAGAGACAGCAAACTTATCAACAATACTGTGATGACGGCTATGAGATGTCAAATATATCACTGGCAATCCTGGACACAGAGACATCAAACTTATCAACAATACTGTGATGACGGCTATGAGATGTCAAATATATCACTGGCAATCCTGGACACAGAAACATCAAACTTATCAACAATACTGTGATGACGGCAATCCTGGACACAGAAACATCAAACTTATCAACAATACTGTGATGACGGCTATGAGATGTCAAATATATCACTGGCAATCCTGGACACAGAGACATCAAACTTATCAACAATACTGTGATGACGGCAATCCTGGACACACAGACATCAAACTTATCAACAATACTGTGATGACGGCAATCCTGGACACAGAAACATCAAACTTATCAACAATACTGTGATGACGGCAATCCTGGACACAGAGACAGCAAACTTATCAACAATACTGTGATGACGGCAATCCTGGACACAGAAACATCAAACTTATCAACAATACTGTGATGACGGCAATCCTGGACACAGAAACATCAAACTTATCAACAATACTGTGATGACGGCAATCCTGGACACAGAGAATCAAACTTATCAACAATACTGTGATGACGGCAATCCTGGACACAGAAACATCAAACTTATCAACAATACTGTGATGACGGCAATCCTGGACACAGAAACATCAAACTTATCAACAATACTGTGATGACGGCAATCCTGGACACAGAGACATCAAACTTATCAACAATACTGTGATGACGGCAATCCTGGACACAGAAACATCAAACTTATCAACAATACTGTGATGACGGCAATCCTGGACACACAGACATCAAACTTATCAACAATACTGTGATGACGGCAATCCTGGACACAGAAACATCAAACTTATCAACAATACTGTGATGACGGCAATCCTGGACACAGAGACATCAAACTTATCAACAATACTGTGATGACGGCAATCCTGACAGACATCAAAAACTTATCAACAATACTGTGATGACGGCAATCCTGGACACACAGACAGCAAACTTATCAACAATACTGTGATGACGGCAATCCTGGACACAGAAACATCAAACTTATCAACAATACTGTGATGACGGCAATCCTGGACACAGAGACATCAAACTTATCAACAATACTGTGATGACGGCAATCCTGGACACAGAAACATCAAACTTATCAACAATACTGTGATGACGGCTATGAGATGTCAAATATATCACTGGCAATCCTGGACACAGAGACATCAAACTTATCAACAATACTGTGATGACGGCTATGAGATGTCAAATATATCACTGGCAATCCTGGACACAGAGACAGCAAACTTATCAACAATACTGTGATGACGGCAATCCTGGACACAGAGACATCAAACTTATCAACAATACTGTGATGACGGCAATCCTGGACACAGAGACATCAAACTTAAACAATACTGTGATGACGGCAATCCTGGACACAGAAACATCAAACTTATCAACAATACTGTGATGACGGCTATGAGATGTCAAATATATCACTGGCAATCCTGGACACAGAAACATCAAACTTATCAACAATACTGTGATGACGGCAATCCTGGACACAGAAACATCAAACTTATCAACAATACTGTGATGACGGCAATCTGGACACAGAGACATCAAACTTATCAACAATACTGTGATGACGGCAATCCTGGACACAGAAACATCAAACTTATCAACAATACTGTGATGACGGCAATCCTGGACACAGAAACATCAAACTTATCAACAATACTGTGATGACGGCAATCCTGGACACAGAAACATCAAACTTATCAACAATACTGTGATGACGGCTATGAGATGTCAAAATTATCACTGGCAATCCTGGACACAGAGACATCAAACTTATCAACAATACTGTGATGACGGCAATCCTGGACACACAGACATCAAACTTATCAACAATACTGTGATGACGGCAATCCTGGACACAGAAACATCAAAACTTATCAACAATACTGTGATGACGGCAATCCTGGACACAGACATCAAACTTATCAACAATACTGTGATGACGGCAATCCTGGACACAGAGACAAAAACTTATCAACAATACTGTGATGACGGCAATCCTGGGACACAGAGACATCAAACTTATCAACAATACTGTGATGACGGCAATCCTGGACACAGAAACATCAAACTTATCAACAATACTGTGATGACGGCAATCCTGGACACAGAAGACATTCAAACTTATCAACAATACTGTGATGACGGCTATGAGATGTCAAATATATCACTGGCAATCCTGGACACAGAGACATCAAACTTATCAACAATACTGTGATGACGGCTATGAATGTCAATATATCACTGGCAATCCTGGACACAGAGACATCAAACTTATCAACAATACTGTGATGACGGCAATCCTGGACACAGAGACATCAAACTTATCAACAATACTGTGATGACGGCAATCCTGGACACACAGACATCAAACTTATCAACAATACTGTGATGACGGCAATCCTGGACACACAGACATCAAACTTATCAACAATACTGTGATGACGGCAATCCTGGACACACAGACATCAAACTTATCAACAATACTGTGATGACGGCAATCCTGGACACACAGACATCAAACTATCAACAATACTGTGATGACGGCAATCCTGGACACAGAGACATCAAAACTTATCAACAATACTGTGATGACGGCAATCCTGGACACAGAAACATCAAACTTATCAACAATACTGTGATGACGGCAATCCTGGACACAGAGACATCAAACTTATCAACAATACTGTGATGACGGCAATCCTGGACACAGAAACATCAAACTTATCAACAATACTGTGATGACGGCAATCCTGGACACACAGACATCAAACTTATCAACAATACTGTGATGACGGCAATCCTGGACACAGAAACATCAAACTTATCAACAATACTGTGATGACGGCAATCCTGGACACAGAAACATCAAACTTATCAACAATACTGTGATGACGGCAATCCTGGACACACAGACATCAAACTTATCAACAATACTGTGATGACGGCAATCCGACACACAGACATCAAACTTATCAACAATACTGTGATGACGGCAATCCTGGACACACAGAAACATCAAACTTATCAACAATACTGTGATGACGGCAATCCTGGACACACAGACATCAAACTTATCAACAATACTGTGATGACGGCAATCCTGGACACACAGAAACATCAAACTTATCAACAATACTGTGATGACAGGCAATCCTGGACACAGAAACATCAAAACTTATCAACAATACTGTGATGACGGCAATCCTGGACACAGAAACATCAAACTTATCAATCAATACATGACACTAATAAATGTGATGACTGGCAATCCTGGACACAGAAACATCAAACTTATCAACAATACTGTGATGACGGCTATGAGATGTCAAATATATCATGGCAATCTGGACACAGAGACATCAAACTTATCAACAATACTGTGATGACGGCTATGAGATGTCAAATAATCACTGGCAATCCTGGACACAGAGACATCAAACTTATCAACAATACTGATGATGACGGCAATCCTGGACACAGAAACATCAAACTTATCAACAATACTGTGATGACGGCAATCCTGGACACAGAGACATCAAACTTATCAACAATACTGTGATGACGGCTATGAGATGTCAAATATATCACTGGCAATCCATGGAAACAGAGACATCAAATATCAACAATACTGTGATGACGGCTATGAGATGTCAAATATATACTGGCAATCCTGGACACAGAAACATCAAACTTATCAACAATACTGTGATGACGGCAATCCTGGACACAGAAACATCAAACTTATCAAACAATACTGTGATGATGAAGGCATGAAATATCAATATGTGATCACGGCAATCCTGGACACAGAGACATCAAACTTATCAACAATACTGTGATGACGGGCAATCCTGGACACAGAAACATCAAACTTATCAACAATACTGTGATGACGGCAATCCTGGACACAGAAACATCAAACTTATCAACAATACTGTGATGACGGCAATCCTGGACACAGAGACATCAAACTTATCAACAATACTGTGATGACGGCAATCCTGGACACAGAAACATCAAACTTATCAACAATACTGTGATGACGGCAATCCTGGACACAGAAACATCAAACTTATCAACAATACTGTGATGACGGCAATCCTGGACACAGAGACATCAAACTTATCAACAATACTGTGATGACGGCAATCCTGGACACAGAAACATCAAACTTATCAACAATACTGTGATGACGGCAATCCTGGACACAGACATCAAACTTATCAACAATACTGTGATGACGGCAAAAAAAACAAAAACTTATCAACAAAATCCTGGACACAGAGACATCAAACTTATCAACAATACTGTGATGACGGCAATCCTGGACACAGAAACATCAAACTTATCAAAATACTGTGATGACGGCAATCCTGGACACACAGACATCAAACTTATCAACAATACTGTGATGACGGCAATCCTGGACACAGAAACATCAAACTTATCAACAATACTGTGATGACGGCAATCCTGGACACAGAGACATCAAACTTATCAACAATACTGTGATGACGGCAATCCTGGACACAGAAACATCAAACTTATCAATATACTGTGATGACGGCAATCATGGACACAGAGACAGCAACTTATCAACAATACTGTGATGACGGCAATCCTGGACACAGACATCAAACTTATCAACAATACTGTGATGACGGCAATCCTGGACACAGAAACATCAAACTTATCAACAATACTGTGATGACGGCTATGAGATGTCAAATATATCACTGGCAATCCTGGACACAGAGACATCAAACTTATCAACAATACTGTGATGACGGCTATGAGATGTCAAATATATCACTGGCAATCCTGGACACAGAGACAGCAAACTTATCAACAATACTGTGATGACGGCAATCCTGGACACAGAGACATCAAACTTATCAACAATACTGTGATGACGGCAATCCTGGACACAGAGACATCAAACTTATCAACAATACTGTGGTGACGGCAATCCTGGACACAGAGACATCAAACTTATCAACAATACTGTGATGACGGCAATCCTGGACACAGAGACAGCAAACTTATCAACAATACTGTGATGACGGCAATCCTGGACACAGAGACATCAAACTTATCAACAATACTGTGGTGATGTCAATCCTGGACACAGAGACAGCAAACTTATCAACAATACTGTGATGACGGCAATCCTGGACACAGAGACATCAAACTTATCAACAATACTGTGGTGATGTCAATCCTGGACACAGAGACAGCAAACTTATCAACAATACTGTGATGACGGCAATCCTGGACACACAGACAGCAAACTTATCAACAATACTGTGATGACGGCAATCCTGGACACAGAAACATCAAACTTATCAACAATACTGTGGTGATGTCAATCCTGGACACAGAGACATCAAACTTATCAACAATACTGTGATGACTGTTATATGTATATAACATTCAAAAATGTATAACGAGACATACAATACTATCTTTATAGAAAATGCGACATGATACCAAAACGCCGAGATATATAAAAGTGTTCTGTCATATACATACATCACGGAAGATTTGAAAAAAAAAACCATTGGTGAAACTCAACATGTTCATAAACTTCTCATATTTAGAAACTTCACAGTTAGCAGTTAGTTTTAAAGCTTTCATATCGTTATATTTATAAAAAATAATTCGCATATTTTTGTATTTCAGTTATAAATCTTTTAATGGAATCAAACAGAGAAATCCAAATCTGAAAACACTCTTGGCTATTGGCGGGTGGACTGCAAGAAGTGAAGAATTTACTAAAATGGTATCGACCTCAGCAAACAGGAAACATTTTGTGGATCAGTCCATTACGTTTCTTAGACAACACGGTTTTGATGGCCTCGATTTGGATTGGGAGTACCCTGCATTACGAGGTGGACAGGCCTCCGATAAAGTTAACTTCGGGATTCTCTGCCAGGTAATGAATGCAGTGTATGATATGTTATATGGTAATTTGAACAAACTAGTAAATACTTTTCTTGGCGTAATTGCATGAACATTTCAAACATATCACAAAACTTGACCTTGGAGTAGGTTGGTACTCTTTAACTGCTGTCTGTTGGATTTTCAAATAAACGAAATTTGAAAATAATTAAAACAAGCAAATTCAGTGAATTAGGATCCCCTTGACTCAGGGAATTAGCTATATAATCGCCAGACCTCAGTAAGTTAGGACCCGGGGCTCAGTGAATTAGGATCCCTGGGCCTCAGTGAATTAGGATCCCCTGGTCTCAGTGAATTAGGATCCCCTGGTCTCAGTGAATTAGGATCCCCGGGCCTCAGTGAATTAGGGTCCCCTGGCCTCAGGGAATTAGCTATATAATCGCTGGACCTCAGTAAGTTAGGACCCCCGGGGCTCAGTGAATTAGGATCCCTGGGTCTAAGTGAATAAGGACCCCCGGGTCTCAGTGATTTAGGATCTCCGGGCCAGCCAAAGAACCTTTACTCCGAGGAAAAATATCAAACCAACTTCAACTAATGACATGCGCATTTCCTATCAGTGTTGATGCTTTGCACCGAGTGGTTTATAGTTTTGGAGAATTACTCTGGACCATAAGTGTCTGGAAGGAGGGAAGGATAGAATTTCGAATTTAACATAACCAATTTTTCTTCGAATGGCGGGGATAAAATTAGTTAAAAACCAGAAGTAAAATGCTCTTGAGTTCTACCTTAAACTATAGAATGATTCTGGAATAAGCCATACATATAAACCAAAACAAATGTTCAAATGTAGGAAATTGAGTTTCTTGACAATTTTTTTTTTCAATTTTAATCATTCATCCAAAGTAACAAACTTTCGTTTAAACTTTAAAAAAAATTGATATTATACATGTATCAACATACGCATTTGATATTGTCTAAATTGCTTTCATTGATGTCCAATGTACATACTACTAAACAAACATAATATAGTATATAATATATATAAATATACAAAATCGGTACATAACAGTTGTATGTTCTGAATATAAAACATTACTTGGTTACCTTTTCATACTCTTTAAAGCACAATTTACGTTTTTGTTACATTTTAGGAACTTCATGCGGCGTATGAAGCCGAGGCTTTGAGAACAGGAAATGGTCGTCTGCTTGTCACAGCAGCATAGCAGCGGGAAAAAGTAACATTGATCCCGGTTACGACGTACCAGTGATGGCACAGTATGTAACACACACACACACACACACACACACACACACACACACACACACACACACACACACACACACACACCAGTATGTAACACACACACCAGCATGTAACACACGCACACAGAGTATGTAACACACACACATACAGTATGTAACCTACAAATACACACAGCATGTAACACACACACATACAGTATGTAACCTACAAATACACACAGCATGTAACACACACACACACAGAGTATGTAACACACACATACAGTATGTAACCTACAAATACACACAGCATGTAACACACACACACACACACACACACACACACACACAGAGTATGTAACACACACCCACAGAGTATGTAACACACACATACACACAGTATGTAACACACACATACACACAGTATGTAACACACACACCAGCATGTAACACACACACACACACACACACGACACTATGTAAAGCACACGCACACGGCACAGTATGTAACACACACACACATACACCATGTAACGCACACACACACACAGTATGTAACACACACACAGAGTATGTAACACACACACAGAGTATGTTACACACACACAGAGTATGTAACACACACACAGAGTATGTAACCTACACACACAGTATGTAACACACACACACCAGCATGTGACACACACACACATACACACCAGCATGTAACACACCCACACACACACACACAGAGTATGTAACACACACACAGTATGTAGCACACACACACCAGCATGTGACACACACACATACACACCAGCATGTAACACACCCACACACACACACACACAGTATGTAACACACACACACAGTATGTAACACACACACACCAGCATGTGACACACACACACATACACACCAGCATGTAACACACCCACACACACACACACAGAGTATGTAACACACACACACACGCACCAGCATGTAACACGCACACACACACACGACACAGTATGTATGTAAAGCACACACACACGGCGCAGTATGTATCACACACACACACACACACGCAAACACACACACACACACACACACACACACACACACACACACACTTTATATTGTAATGTTTTATACCGTGTGTTTATGTAGTTTGTTTATTAAAGAACATCAGCTATTTTCGAGTTTGTTTTGAGAAAAGTAATTAAAAACAAACACACCAATCCTCGTCCAGATTAGAAAGTCAAAATGATTCTAGACATTAACTTTACATGATATTAGTTCGAAGCCATATTATGACTTTTCTTGTTGTAGTTTGACAAGGCTGGTTGAATTTTTTCAGTAGCAATTTGATGAGTACACGTGGTCTTCCGTGTTTTTTTTTATCAGCAGCGTTGTTATTTAGTTCACTATAGGTATAGGTAAACAACATTGACCTGTCCGTTTGACCTTTCATTAATTTAGGAATATTGTTATAGGGGGTCCACCTAATAAATGGGTATTGTTAAGATACACGAGTGCACAGGTTTAGTCTGTGAGGTGAGTATATTTCATGATGTATACAAAATAAACACCTGTCTTCCCTATACACAGATGTACCTAATCCGTTATGAATATTGAAATGAAAGGTCAAACGGACACTAGCACAAAGCAGACCATAAACAGTTATCACCACATGGAAATCCTTGAACTGAGAATTACAAAGAAAACTAGTCGTCATGAATAACTGAAATATTGCTGATGGAACGTAAAACAAATCACCCCAGCAAAGAATATAATTTAGACTGACTGGGTTGTTTTTTAAAACTTGACAAAATATTCTCATCAATGTTAATTTGTTTTCGACTCTGGTATTCGAATCTCGATAATTCACTATACATTTTAACTGGTTATATACCTTTCAGGAATTTAGATTTTATAAGTTTAATGAGTTATGATCTACATGGTGCGTGGGACAGAGTCACGGGCCACAACAGTCCTCTGTTTAGTAAATCTTCTGATTCAGCCATCGGAAAACAACTGACTATAGTAAGTAGACTTATACTCAACAGAAACACTGTGGTAATCAGATTATGTATAAGTGGGACAGAGTGGAGTAATGGGGGTGGGAGGGTTGAGTTGAGGGGAGTAACGGGGGTGGGAGGAGTTGAGCGAAGTAATGGGGGTGGGAGAAGTTAAGTTGAAAGGAGTAATGGGAGTAGGAGTCGAGTTGAGAGGAGTAATGGAGTGGGGGACTTGAGTTGAGTGGAGTAATGGCGGTGGGAGGAGTTGAGTTGAGTGGAGTAATGGGGGTGGGAGGAGTTGAGTTGAGTGGAGTAATGGGGTGGGGGATTTGAGTTGAGTGGAGTAATGGTGGTGGGAGGAGTTGAGTTGAGTGGAGTAATGGGGGTGGAAGAAGTTAAGTTTAGTGGAGAAATGGGGTGGGAGGAGTTGAGTTGAGTGGAATAATAGGGTGAGAGGAGTTGAATGGAGTGGAGTAATGGTGGCGGGAGGAGTTGAGATGAGTGGAGTAATGGTGGCGGGAGGAGTTGAGATGAGTGGAGTAATGGTGGCGGGAGGAGTTGAGATGAGTGGAGTAATGGTGGTGGGAGGTGTTGAGTTGAGTGGAGTAATGGGGTGGGAAGAGTTGAGTTTAGTGGAGTAATGGGGTAGGAGGAGTTGAGTGGAGTGGAGTAATAGGGGTATGAGGGGTTGGGTAGAGTAATAGGGGTGGGAGGAGGTGAGTTGAGTGGAGTACTAGGGTTGGGAGGAGTTGTGTTGGGAGAAGTAATAGGGGTGGGAGGAGTTGAGTGGAGTGGAGTAATTGAGGTGAGAGGAGTTGAGTTGAGTGGAATAATGAGTGGGAGGAGTTGAGTGGAGTACTACAGGTGGGAGGAGTTGAGTGGAGTAATGGGGTGGGGGGTTGAGTGGAGTAATTAGGTGGGAGGAGTTGAGTCGAGAGGCTGTTGAAAGCTGTTTTACGCCCTGGTCAAGATCTTATACTTTTAATGGGTCGGTCTGTTCTTGAATCGTGGCAGCTTTTGTTTTTTATTATATAAAATGACTTTTTGTGTCGTGTGATTTATTTGGGTTTATATAAAACAATAAAATTATAAAGTAGTATACAACAATCTTAAATGTCTCGTTATATAAAAAGAGCAAAATGAAGAAATGTTAAATGTTATGTTTGATTTGGATGGTAGACTTTATCATTATGTTGTAAGTTCGTGACTTTATCATTGTGTTGTAAGTTCGTTAAGTAAACTAAATTCAATACTAAATACAAAACACATTGCCAAAGTAATCATAACTTGTTATATTTTAGGAATGGTCTGCAAACTACTGGATAACTCTCGGAACACCTAAATCTAAACTTAATATTGGACTGGCGACATATGGGCGTGGTTTTACCCTCAGTAATACTGCTCAGTATGGTATTGGGGCCCCGGCTAGAGGAGCGAGTACGGCGGGTACTTTTACACGACAAGCTGGGTTTTTATCTTATTACGAGGTAAGCCATTTGCATGTACATGTCTTGTCTCGTGGTGCCATACAAGACAAAAGCCTGTAATGTGTAGAACTCATTATTATGTTTGTTAGAGTTACCTGCTATCTCGCAATTTGAAATTGTATAAAACACATTGAGCAGAAAAATCTCATTTGCATTAACAAAGAGTTACCTACACACATCACAGCGAAAATTGACAGTAGCGGTGGTAATATCATATCATCATTTTTTAAATATTTCATTCAGAAAAAAGAAAATTATGACAGTAGATCATACACATCCTGCGATTGTGTACTGATTCTTCTTGAATGGAATATATGGTTTATGTTTTGTCAGTATTTATTATACCTTGGTGTATAACATTGAAACTTTATCCTTTATAGTAAGGTTAAAACCTTAGTACGATGTCGTCTGACAATTGTGAGGTAGACGTTGTAAAATATTCTCTGACTTGATGAACATCTCCAATCAAATAAGAGATGATAAAAAAAAATCCGGACGTAATTTTCATAGCACTTTAAGGTAAGGGTAACCCTTTTTCTCTGTTTTATTTAATAGATATGTCAGCAACAAGTATCTGGCCAGGGACAAACTTACCGAGACAGTGAACAACAAGTACCTTACTACGTAAACGGTGACCAGTGGATAGGATTTGATGATGAACAAAGTCTGGCTACTAAGGTAAACAGGTACTATAATACACAGGTCTTGGTAACCTGAAACTCTCCTAGAGGTTACGGACACTCGGCGACTTTGTGTTATATATAGGGTTTGATGATGAACAAAGTCTGGCTACTAAGGTAAACAGGTACTATAATACACAGGTCTGGGTAACCTGAAACTCTCCTAGAGGTTACGGACACTCGGCGACTTTGTGTATATATAGGGTTTGATGATGAACAAAGTCTGGCTACTAAGGTAAACAGGTACTATAATACACAGGTCTGGGTAACCTGAAACTCTCCTAGAGGTTACGGACACTCCACGACTCTGTGTTATATATAGGGTTTGATGATGAACAAACTCCTAAGATAGCTTTGAGTTACTGAGCCCAAGATATTACCGTAAATGTACGTATTTTCACGGGGTTAAATTTTGGTGTTTTTTCCATTCCATACCTTTTCGCGGGTTGTAATATTCTCGGATTGATAATACTTGCTATGAGATCGAAAATCACGAATCTGACTATGCCGTGTGTAGCACATGGTTTCTGAACGATGTTGGTTGTATACTATGCCGTGTGTGGCACATGGTTTCTAAACGATGTTGGATATGTTCTTTAATGTATTGTTTTACGTCTATAATTGGTCAATTTTGTTTCACACGTTCATATGATCTATAAGAACGGGTACAGAAATGTTTTGTTAAAAGTGAATGTAAAACGTCATAACAGAAAAACCATGTACTTAACAAACAGAAATATTTATCATCGAATCAACAAGAAAAAATAACACTTTAAATAACGCCAGTGACATATAGATGTATTTATAGATACCCTCTCCCGACTTTGGACGTGCTCGTCATACATTTTTAAACAAATTGATGTTTTTACCTAGGTTAGCTGGTTAGTGGATCAGGGGTTTGCTGGTGCGATGGTTTGGGCTCTACCACTAGACGACTTCAATAACATCTGTTCTACATCAAGTAAAAAGTTTACGTTAATAAGAAAAGTAGCAGACGACCTGATCGCAGCTGAAAACGGAACTCTGTCTTCCACCACAACACCTGTCATGACGTCAACATCAACCAGCGGCGTATCGTCTGCAGCTACAAGTACGACGCGGGGATCTTCCACGTCCAGTATAACCAACCCTTCACCTACAGCTCCGATACAGACGACATCAGCAGCGCAAACTACGCCATCTTCAGGTATTAACCAGATATTAGTATTATAAAATTAGGATCCATTTGAAACTCATGCAGAAAAAAATAACAATTTCTATCTAGAAAATTTATCTAGTGAATGATACGTCCTGTTTGGTCGTCACTTTTTTTTAATTAATTTTTTTATTCTTACTGTTCCATGTTATTGTTTATGTTGGTTCTTGCCATTTACACGTTTTTTTCTCAATTTTTCTTCTACTATAATGTATTATGAGTAATGACTGTGCTGTCTGATAATAAACATTCCTTCTTTGTTTTTTGCAGATTTTTCATGTAACGGGAAGATTGATGGAAATTATCCTTATATACCAGACTGTTCAAAGTATATAACTTGTTCACATGGAAACCAAGTGTTAAGAACATGTGGTTCAGGTCTTCTCTGGAATCCTACAGCGGGGATATGTGACTGGTCCTGGAATGTACAATGTACTGTGGGTTCAACAACAAACCCGGTAACAACTACCACTACACCACCACCACCACCAACGACGACGACGACGACATTACCAACAACTACTACCATACCAACATCGACAACAACAACAACAACAACCACGAAGACGACTACGCCTTTACCAACAACTACGACCACACCGACCACCACAACAGAAACAACAACATCTACAACACAAGATACAACTACAGCCCAAGTAGAAACAACAGCAACAATTCCAGGAACCACAACAAGGCAAACCCCATCACCACCACCAACAACAACAACAGCATCTACATCTAGTCAGTCAACAACCTCCACAGTAACAGACAGCACAACAAGTCATATAACTACAACAACAAGTATGTTCTATAAATGTATAATGGTTATTGTAAGCTTGGATATATTTAACAAAATTATTCGGACGGTTACGCTTCGGTAGTATCCTACGGTTTCTATATACGTTTTGTAGGAAAGCTGCACATTTTAATTCGTCAAATGGGGTTCATCGCTGTACCACGTGATCAATGCCTCTTAAAATTTGTGCGGAACGTTTTGGAAAACGTTCACGTCACAAATTCCCGAAAAAAGTCCCTTTTACGTGAAAACGTCATCGTATGCAATTCCATATCCATTGGAAATAAGTGTTCCACACAGAAACGTTAGGGTGAATATTTGGTTATAAACGGCAATACTGTTTGTGTTAAAACATTTTAGTGTATTATTAGTTAGAATTCGGTAAGATTCTTTGCAGAGTTTGTTTTGCCAATTCTTCTTTTATACACGTTCACAAAATACGAATTTATGTCTATGAACCAGAAGATAAACATCGTTGATGTCAGAGTATTCAGTAATAAATGCCCTACAAAGTATTAAAGGCCTATTTGATAAACTCTAACTTTTATTTGATAAACTCTGTAACTTTCATTTGATAAACTCTGTAACTTTTATTTGATAAATTCTGTATCTTTATTTGATAAACTCTGTAACTTTTATTTGTTAAACTCTGTAACTTTTATTTGATAAATTCTGTATCTTTATTTTATAAATTCTGTAACTTTTATTTGATAAATTCTGTAACTTTTATTTGATAAATTCTGTATCTTTATTTTATAAATTCTGTAACTTTTATTTTATAAACTCTGTAATTTTTATTTGATAAACTCTAACTTTCAGTTGATAAATTCTGTAACTTTCATTTGATAAACTCTGTAACTTTTATTTGATAAACTATGTAACTTTTATTTGATAAATTCTGTAATTTTTATTTGATAAACTCTGTAACTTTTATTTGATAAATTCTGTAATTTTTATTTGATAAACTTTATATTTGGTAACTTGTATTTTTCTTTATTCCAGGTTTTACTTGCGATGGTAAATCAGATGGATTTTATACACATCCCAATCACTGTACTATGTTTATCATATGTGTACATGGATATATGTATGTAAATAATTGTCCACCAAATCAGCACTGGAATCCAGTTTATAATTCTTGTGACTGGGATTATAACGTACCATGTGATAAAACAACTACATCAACAACCATGGCTACAATAACAACACCCATCCCTACCCCTATCACAACAACTACCACGACAAAGCCTTCGACCCCAGCCACCACAACGCCTACCACGACAACAACGCCCACTACAACGACGACGCCAACAACAACGAGGGCCCAAACCACAACAACACCTACCACAGCCAGAACGACGTCTACCACGACTTTGACTCCCACAACATCATCCACGACGACAACAATAACCTCTACCACAACATCTACACAACCGACAACAACAGCAGGTAATTTTTACTGTAGTTATTTCTCATGACACATGGATATTGCAAACCTACATGTAGGCTTGGCAAGGTCCTCAAAAAGTTTTATGACTTCCATCACAACATTGTTAGAAAGTATGTTGTTTCTGTATTCTAAATTACCCTTGATGTATTTGAAGTCCCATAGTTCCATGTTCGTTCTTCCATTATCAATTTTCGTCTCAAATGTGGTGGATGTAGCTAGCTAAACATGATGTGCTTACCCTTCCGAAGCACCCTGCCTCACTTCCCTGGTAGAAGTTCACGTTTTCAAATTAAATTACCAGTTTCAATGTTTTTACTTTTTGTTTGTGCTTTGGACATTGATTGGTGTGATTGTTTTTGATTAAACGTGGTAAAGTTTCATCCAACTTTAGATCTTTGTTATCTGACTAACTTAAACGGATGTTAACATCATTTATAAATACAAAGTCTGTCCATTGTCCGACTGTGGATATCTGATATAAGAAAAACATCAATTTATTTTCCAAATTGATATTCTTTCTTATAGAAGTATATATTTTTACTTCTGTTTTATCAAATTCATAATAAGTTTGCAGTCAAAATTCAAGTTCCGAAAAATTGTGAACAGAAGGGTGATATATAGAAATCGGCCGATAATACCAGCACATTAAGCCGATACAATAGGGAAAACCAACAGGTTATATGACAGAGAAAATATATAGTTAAGTTGATATTGAGACAGCATTTCGAACCAACTCATATATCCCTCCCTTTAAACACAATACAAAACGATAAAATAATTGTTTAACATCTTTATAATTTCAGTGTCTTGTGATGTTAACCCGGATGGTTATTATCCCGACCCCAGTGACTGTGGTAAATTTGTGATATGTTCACACAAAATATTACACCATGGAGCATGTGCTGCTGGTCTGTACTGGAATGTACATAAAGGTATTTGTGACTGGCCACATAACGTGAACTGTGATGACAATAGATCCGGAGTATAAACAGTTACGGAGGCAGCTTGCTGGTGTAATGTCTTGACGTGTTACGATCATAGGAACGGAGTTTGAAAAGTCATGCAAGCTTACTTTTGTGGCGATAAACAAAAATTAAATTTGCTGTAATCGTAGGGAAGGAGGTTTATAAGTTATGAAAGTTTGCTTGTTGAATTATTGAGAAAAAACATAAAATAAAACTTAGAAAGCATTTGGTCATCAAAAACAGAGAATAGCCTGCTTATATATAGCCGATGTATACAAGCTTCATTTGGTCGACGGACATTGTGCTTTAATTTGAGCTTTGAGGAAACGGCTTCAACGTAATACTAGTAATATATGTACGGCACAATTTGCGTCAGCCCGACTGATGCAATAGCTTTTATGTTCAGTGATATATAATAGATTATTATGCTTTCATTGGTGGAACGGTAAAAAAAAATAAAAATAAAAAATAAAAAAACAGAGAGAGAGAGAGAGAGCATATAAGTGATGTCGCTTATAAAAGAAATCCAACCAGAATGTTGAGTTCTATTTTCTTTATAACCTGTTATAAAAATTAAAATTATATTTGAATATAACACTTGCTTATTGAGTAACACATTAAAAGACATCAGACAAGGGCGGTAATAATAGTCTGTCCTCCAAAGCACAGCCTTATACCTCTAATGCAAGTAAAGAGTACCCTGCCTGTATTGCCAATATTGATGTTACAAACTGTTAATCTAAAATATGGTTTTTATAAAAGGGGATGTTAACAAATTTGTCTAGGAAGTGCATTGGAATGATAAAATGCCCAGTTAAATACCTGAACTGTTTTTCACTGATCACCGTTCAGCAAAGCCTAGGACGTCTACGTGTTCTTCTCACTCTTAAATGATTTACCAACACCTTAGCTCACTGTGGTACAGCGTACACGGGATATTAAAGCATAAAGTGAGCAAAACAGCCAGTGTAAACAACACCAGCGTGAGTCGAAAGCCGATTATTGACTTATCTGTTCATTTTATCATGTGATGGTGTATTGGGGCATCAATCGGACACATAAACGTTTTCTATTGAAATGGTTTAACTGCATCTGATACACTGTTTAAACTTGAAACAAATTGATAAAGCGCAAATGCTCACCTGTGATTTTGCCGTCGCCGGGAGTTTCTGTTCAATATTTCAATTTTCACTTCTTAATTAAAAATTCTGAAGCGTACAATTCCTCTAGGATGTTAAGAACTACATGTCGACCAATTTCAGCTCAATGTATTGCGAAATAAAGGAGTAGGAGAACGTTGAAAGATCGACGTGGTGTACTGGAATTGATTCTCATCATTGTTTTAGTGTACTGGGAATTGCAAAATTACGGTTACCGGGAATCGTGTATAAATTATTTTCAAGTCCCAATTTTTAAAGAAATTGGGATTGCGAATGTATGATACAGTTTGTATGCATGGTGCATACAATAATAAATAAGTTTCACGGTGCAAGTTAATATTAGTTGTTCATAGAAAAGGCTCTAACCTTGATTTCAAAATTGAATTAGGTAGATTGCCAATATTAAGAGACATAAAGTGATTCAATAGTTTCAGAAAAATGTTTAACACTTAAGGATATCCAAACTAATATGGTATCCACACTAGGAAAATACTGACCTTCAAATTTAAAAGTAAAAATGTGGGTTGTGGGATTTAAACGCAACAGAAAGACTCTTGTTCTAGAAGGTCTGTCATTGATGCAACCCCAAAAAAGGTCAATAAAGTTTATGATATTGTTACGACTGACAAGCGAGTTACAGAATGGTATGTAGCCAGTTGGCATTTCACTTTTGAAATACATGTATTACATTTAATTCTGATAGAAAATCTTGCAATGAGAAATGCTTTCAGTTGGGTACCAACTTACCAAGGCATCTGACAATTGGTCAGAAGCACATCAAGTGCACTTTGTTGTGTGCTTTTTTTAGAGATTAGATTAGTTACTATGGAAGAAACGTGGGCTCGTCATTTAACCCCAGTGGCCAAAGTTTACACTTGATCACCCTGAAAAAAAGACCAATACTGTTACATCAGCTGGAGAGGGTATGACCTCGGCTTCCAGTGATGCTGATCATAATCTGGTGGTAGGTTATCTCCAAAAGAGACAAACAATCAATGACATATACTTTTCATCACTTTGGGGAAAGCTAAGGAAAGATGTGCTGTTCCACCAAAAGTAGCCTATTTAAATTAGACAAATCTTAAGAAAAGTTAGTGAAACTGCAGCCAGTTGTTGCTTGGTATATGAGTAATACCTTATTTTCATTATTATTAGAACTTGTCTTGTCTATATAATGATTAAAATTGCCGATTCAGGTAAAATATATCACGTTTAAACAGCATCACTTATGAGTGGCCGGAATTGTGCACCGTTTCAGTATGTTGGTTGCATTTACATAGAACATACTGGCTTCACTACACAAGCTGTTCTTATTTAGAGGTGGTCTTTACGTTAATGTCACTAGACTAAAAAAGACAATATAGCATTATAAAAACATTTATGTAGAATGTGTAGAGTTTTTTATATCTCATTTTACGAGGGACCATTCTATCCCATTTCCGATTGAGAGGCCGCGGTGGCCTAATAAAGAAGACACCAGTCTACAAATCCAGGGTCTCTCACCGCTGTGTGTTCGAGTCCACTCAGACCACATGTGGGAAAGTGATTTTTCCTTGCCGTTGGCCTTTACTGGTTTACCTGTTATCAGTATAATGTGCCTGGGGAGTGGTACGCTTGTCTGCGGCATACTGACTCTGTGAGCTAGCACGTTAAAGTCGCCACGAGTGGGCCCTAGTACAAAGCGCCCCATAAAACACACTCGCACTTCACATGCATATTCGAACTTGTTCATTGATTAATAAAATTAATAGTTCTCGTCGCGAATAGCTGGAAAATTGCTGATGCGACGTTAACCAACCAACCAACCAACCCATTTCCGATTGTCCGACACGGTCATTATTTTTGTGCCTTGTTTCAATACATGTTTTATACCCGGATACAAAATTACACGCGTATCGAGGTGTCAGTATAGTTTTAGGCACTTTTTGCAGAGCGTAACATCCGATATTAAGGAATTAAAAAATGTATATAATATTTTACCAAGTGCATTATTTCTGAAATGCTATGGTTATTCGCGTACAATGTAGTAATATGATAAACTAACAGGCTTAAAATGGCAGTGTCTAAAAACTGGAAATTTTGAATACATGTACATGAAATTTGAGCTTTCATCGTAGATTTGCAGAAAATTGAATCGGTTGACATTAGGATTTTTTCTATATTATTTGATACAACTATATTTGCTTTCTGAACACATGAATTAAAAAAAATCTATCAAGCGGATTTTTGACAACCGAAGCATCAGTATCATGTGACGGCGCCTCGTTGAAGCGTTTATGTCAAAAGATTCTAAAGACTGTATACAAGATTTTGGTACAATAATATGAGCCAGACAATAAACCACAGAGTCGTCAGCTGTGGATGGGGCCTGGGTCCCCTAGGTCAAAGAAGGTTGAGAAGCATTAGTCTACTGGCAAGGTGATGGTCACAGTATTTTGGGACGCAAAAGGTGTTATTGTGTGTGACTTTTAACCAAAGAGAAGTACAATGATAACTGGAGTGTACTATGCAAACTTGCTAGACCACCCGAGAACTGATAAAACCACCGCAACAGGACAACGCAAGAGTACACAGTTGTAAAGTTACAATGAAGGCTGTGAGGCGAAATACCACATTCTGCCTAGCTCGTAGCGACTTCTTTTCCCAATACCGGTATTGAAAAATGATACCCGAGGACGTCATTTCAGGTCTGACCAAGAAGTCGTGAAGACAGTTGAGTGTGTCAATGGAAATGACTCTGTCTTTTTCAGTTCTGGGGTGATGGACAAGTGCATCACACTAGAGGGCACTGAATTACATTGAAAAGAAGAGGTGGATTTAATCAAGAAAAAAGGTTAAGCTGGTTTCTTATTGATTCGCCGTCGTAAATAAAAATTCAAAATAAAACACATGACAAAAAAAAAAATGAAAAGATGTGTTATATTGTTAAAAACTTTTTATTTAAATCAGTTTCAAGACGTTTACTCTCGTCACATTGTGGTGCTCCTGTTAACCTGTTTTACACCAGATACCTCCTTCCGACGACTGTCACATCTTGACCTTTGATATAAATAAGTCATATTTTAGCTGGTCGATTCGATCTAATAACATTAGGTTATAAAATATTTTAAAAGATTTCTCAAATTGCAATCTTCATTTTCCTGCTCAGTTCCAAACTACAAAGTTTTTTCCCCTTTACTTTCACTAGTTGCATTTGCTATGACACTGTCAAACTTTAACCATTTAATATTTACAATTGGAATTGATCTTCTTTAGATGAACCTATTTGTTTTATCTGGCATTCATTTGCTCTTGAATACAGTGTGGGGTCATGACCTCTGATTACGTAACGTTTAACTATTCGTTTACGTCACAGAATGACATCTATTACGTCACGCATTGTTTGATTGGTCAGCATCCTAGTCTACTCGCGACGTAACTTTCCTTATTTGGAGAAAGGCTGTTCCATCAATCCCGTATGTTTGTCGGAATCTTGAATGAAATAAATTATTGTAGCGATAATTTTACATTTCGGACATGCTATCAATGTTTTTTTATGATTGTAAATATAAGAAATAACATTCTATTTGAGTGTATTCATTCGGTATTATGAATGAGAGTCAGGAATAGCATATTTAACATGAACTGCTTCGCAGTTCATTGAATATGCTATTCCTGACTCTCATTCATAATACCGAATGAATACACTCAAATAGAATGTTATTTCTTAAATAACGCATTATATTTTGACATTACACATGGGCCTTTGAATGGTTTGGTAACCACTTAGACCTCTCTCAATCTACATATATCGGGCAAATATGTGTTTAAGATGTGGTCTATGTATGTTTCATCTTCATTTCGTCTATAATGCATGATTAATAATTACAGATGTTGAAGATTTTCACTAGATAATTAATTGCTTTGTTTGTCATTGAAAAAGAAGTATAAATTTCTATACAAATTCATTAAAACATGAAAATCGCACAGCTGGCAAGATATTTGACCTCTCAATTCCCAGTACACCTATTTGCTCCTTAATTTCCAATACCCAGTACACGTTTTTGCAATTCCCAGTACACCGCATGTTATCCCCCAACGTCTCCTGCTCCTTTATTTCGCAATACATTGAGCTGAAATTTTGTCGACATGTAGTTCTTAACATCCTAGAGGAATTGTACGCTTCAGAATTTTCATTTAAGAGGTGAAAATTGAAATATTGAACAGAAACTCCCGGCGACGGCAAAATCACAGGTGAGCACTTGCGCTTTATCAATTTGTTTCAAAGTTGAAACAGTGTATCAGATGCAGTTAACTATTTAAATAGAATCATTTATGTGTCCGATTGATGCCCCAATACACCATCACATGTTAAAATGAACAGATAAGTCAAAAATCGGCTTTCGACTCACGCTGGTGTTGTTTACACTGGTTGTTTTGCTCACTTTATGCTTTAATATCCCGTGTACGCTGTATCACAGTGTAGCTACACAATAGAAAAAAACTAACAAGATAAAATTGAAGTCAAATGCATTTGAATGGAGTCGATGACAGCCCGTAACCACGTCATTGTCGACAGTGTAACTGCATTTCCAAATTAATTTTTTTGCTGAAAGGAATGTTCAGATAGTTTGTCTAGGGTTTTAAACTTGGTCTTTGTAATGATAAATGAACTGTAAATATTTGAACTATTCTTCACTGAACGCCGTTTTACACAGTCTAGCTAGCTATATATAGAATATCATTACGCGTTCTTCATGCTCTCTTTAACTGTTTTACCGGCAACACTTTAGCTACAAAATAGACAGAATTTTAAAAAAGAGAAAAAAACTGACTTAAATGAAGCATTATGTTAGGACACATAAAACAAATCCAGAAATGATAGATGTCCGTGATGAAGCGTGATTAAGTTTAATCACCTCCGTGTGTTTGTGTGGAGATAAAGGCTATATAAAGAGTAAACTATTGTAGCGTCAGAGGTTAATTAGGATTTGTGTATGCTAGTTGACAGTTTATAGTGCACGATTGAAGGCGGTTACTGGCATGTACTATCAGCATTACAGTCGTTATACACGGACGAGTTCTAAGTATTTCCAATCTAGTTTACATGTACACTTAAACAAAGGATATATAAAATAAAAATAAACACGGTTATCTCCATTGTATATCCAAAATACTTGTCTCATTTACTTAGGGGTCTAAAGAGCACATCTATGAGTCACAGATGTGTTCTTTAGACCACTTAGTCACTGAGACAATGTGACTCATAGATGTGCTCTTTAGACCCCTTAGTCACTGAGTCAATGTGACTCACAGATGTGTTCTTTAGACGACTTAGTCACCGAGACAATGTGACTCATAGATGTTCTTTTTAGACCACTTAGTCACTGAAACAATGTGACTCATAGATGTGCTCTTTAGACCCCTTAGTCACTGAGACAATGTGACTCCTAGATGTGCTCTTTAGACCCCTTAGTCACTGAGACAATGTCACTCCTAGATGTGCTCTTTAGACCCCTTAGTCACTGAGACAATGTGACTCATAGATGTGCTCTTTAGACCCCTTAGTCACTGAGATAATGTAACTCATAGATGTGCTCTTTAGACCCCTTAGTCACTGAGACAATGTCACTCCTAGATGTGCTCTTTAGACCCCTTAGTCACTGAGACAATGTCACTTATAGATGTGCTCTTTAGACCCATTAGTCACTGAGATAATGTAACTCCTAGATGTGCTCTTTGGACCCCTTAGTCACTGAGACAATGTGATTCATAGATGTGCTCTTTAGACCCCTTAGTCACTGAGACAATGTGACTCATAGATGTGCTCTTTAGACCCCTTAGTCACTGAGTCAATGTGACTCATAGATGTGCTCTTTAGACCCCTTAGTCACTGAGAAAATGTGACTCATAGATGTGCTCTTTAGACCCTTTAGTCACTGAGACGATGTGGCTCATAGATGTTCTCTTTAGACCCCTTAGTCACTGAGACAATGTGATTCATAGATGTGCTCTTTAGACCCCTTAGTCACTGAGACAATGTGATTCATAGATGTGCTCTTTAGACCCCTTAGTCACTGAGTCAATGTGACTCATAGATGTGCTCTTTAGACCCCTTAGTCACTGAGACAATGTGACTCATAGATGTGCTCTTTAGAGCCCTTAGTCACTGAGACGATGTGGCTCATAGATGTGCTCTTTAGACCCCTTAGTCACTGAGACGATGTGGCTCATAGATGTGCTCTTTAGACCCCTTAGTCACTGAGACAATGTGACTCATAGATGTGCTCTTTAGACCCCTTAGTCACTGAGTCAATGTGACTCATAGATGTGCTCTTTAGACCCCTTTAGTCACTGAGACGATGTGGCTCATAGATGTGCTCTTTAGACCCCTTAGTCACTGAGTCAATGTGACTCATAGATGTGCTCTTTAGACCCCTTAGTCACTGAGTCAATGTGACTCATAGATGTGCTCTTTAGACCCCTTAGTCACTGAGACAATGTGACTCATAGATGTGCTCTTTAGAGCCCTTAGTCACTGAGACGATGTGGCTCATAGATGTGCTCTTTAGACCCCTTAGTCAATGAGACGATGTGGCTCATAGATGTGCTCTTTAGACCCCTTAGTCAATGAGACGATGTGGCTCATAGATGTGCTCTTTAGAACCCTTAGTCACTGAGTCAATGTGACTCATAGATGTGCTCTTTAGACCCCTTAGTCACTGAGACGATGTGGCTCATAGATGTGCTCTTTAGACCCCTTAGTCACTGAGTCAATGTGACTCATAGATGTGCTCTTTAGACCCCTTAGTCACTGAGACGATGTGGCTCATAGATGTGCTCTTTAGACCCCTTAGTCACTGAGTCAATGTGACTCATAGATGTGCTCTTTAGACCCCTTAGTCACTGAGTCAATGTGACTCATAGATGTGCTTTTAGACCCTTAGTCACTGAGACGATGTGGCTCCTAGATGTGGTCTTTAGACCCCTTAGTCACTGAGTCAATGTGACTCATAGATGTGCTCTTTAGACCCCTTAGTCACTGAGAAAATGTGACTCATAGATGTGCTCTTTAGACCCTTTAGTCACTGAGACGATGTGGCTCATAGATGTTCTCTTTAGACCCTTAGTCACTGAGACAATGTGATTCATAGATGTGCTCTTTAGACCCCTTAGTCACTGAGACAATGTGATTCATAGATGTGCTCTTTAGACCCCTTAGTCACTGAGTCAATGTGACTCATAGATGTGCTCTTTAGACCCCTTAGTCACTGAGACAATGTGACTCATAGATGTGCTCTTTAGAGCCCTTAGTCACTGAGACGATGTGGCTCATAGATGTGCTCTTTAGACCCCTTAGTCACTGAGACGATGTGGCTCATAGATGTGCTCTTTAGACCCCTTAGTCACTGAGACAATGTGACTCATAGATGTGCTCTTTAGACCCCTTAGTCACTGAGTCAATGTGACTCATAGATGTGCTCTTTAGACCCCTTAGTCACTGAGACGATGTGGCTCATAGATGTGCTCTTTAGACCCCTTAGTCACTGAGTCAATGTGACTCATAGATGTGCTCTTTAGACCCCTTAGTCACTGAGACAATGTGACTCATAGATGTGCTCTTTAGACCCCTTAGTCACTGAGACAATGTGACTCATAGATGTGCTCTTTAGACCCCTTAGTCACTGAGACGATGTGACTCATAGATGTGCTCTTTAGACCCCTTAGTCACTGAGACAATGTGACTCATAGATGTGCTCTTTAGACCCCTTAGTCACTGAGTCAATGTGACTCATAGATGTGCTCTTTAGACCCCTTAGTCACTGAGACGATGTGGCTCCTAGATGTGCTCTTTAGACCCCTTAGTCACTGAGTCAATGTGACTCATAGATGTGCTCTTTAGACCCCTTAGTCACTGAGACAATGTCACTCATAGATGTGCTCTTAGACCCCTTAGTCACTGAGACGATGTGGCTCCTAGATGTGCTCTTTAGACCCCTTAGTCACTGAGTCAATGTGACTCATAGATGTGCTCTTTAGACCCCTTAGTCACTGAGACAATGTCACTCATAGATGTGCTCTTTAGACCCCTTAGTCACTGAGACAATGTCACTCCTAGATGTGCTCTTTAGACCCTTAGTCACTGAGTCAATGTCACTCATAGATGTGCTCTTTAGACCCATTAGTCACTGAGACAATGTCACTCATAGATGTGCTCTTTAGACCCCTTAGTCACTGAGACAATGTCACTCATAGATGTGCTTTAGACCCTTAGTCACTGAGACAATGTCACTCCTAGATGTGCTCTTTAGACCCCTTAGTCACTGAGACAATGTCACTCATAGATGTGCTCTTTAGACCCTTAGTCACTGAGACAATGTCACTCATAGATGTGCTCTTTAGACCCCTTAGTCACTGAGACGATGTGACTCATAGATGTGCTCTTTAGACCCCTTAGTCACTGAGACAATGTGGCTCATAGATGTGCTCTTTAGACCCCTTAGTCACTGAGACAATGTGGCTCATAGATGTGCTCTTTAGACCCCTTAGTCACTGAGACAATGTGACTCATAGATGTGCTCTTTAGACCCCTTAGTCACTGAGACGATGTGGCTCATAGATGTGCTCTTTAGAGCCCTTAGTCACTGAGACGATGTGGCTCATAGATGTGCTCTTTAGACCCCTTAGTCACTGAGACAATGTGGCTCATAGATGTGCTCTTTAGACCCCTTAGTCACTGAGACGATGTGACTCATAGATGTGCTCTTTAGACCCCTTAGTCACTGAGACAATGTGGCTCATAGATGTGCTCTTTAGACCCCTTAGTCACTGAGTCAATGTGACTCATAGATGTGCTCTTTAGACCCTTAGTCACTGAGACGATGTGGCTCCTAGATGTGCTCTTTAGACCCCTTAGTCACTGAGTCAATGTGACTCATAGATGTGCTCTTTAGACCCCTTAGTCACTGAGACAATGTGACTCATAGATGTGCTCTTTAGACCCTTAGTCACTGAGACGATGTGGCTCCTAGATGTGCTCTTTAGACCCCTTAGTCACTGAGTCAATGTCACTCATAGATGTGCTCTTTAGACCCCTTAGTCACTGAGACAATGTCACTCATAGATGTGCTCTTTAGACCCCTTAGTCACTGAGACGATGTGGCTCCTAGATGTGCTCTTTAGACCCCTTAGTCACTGAGTCAATGTGACTCATAGATGTGCTCTTTAGACCCCTTAGTCACTGAGACAATGTCACGCATAGATGTGCTCTTTAGACCCCTTAGTCACTGAGACAATGTCACTCCTAGATGTGCTCTTTAGACCCCTTAGTCACTGAGTCAATGTCACTCATAGATGTGCTCTTTAGACCCATTAGTCACTGAGACAATGTCACTCATAGATGTGCTCTTTAGACCCCTTAGTCACTGAGACAATGTCACTCATAGATGTGCTCTTTAGACCCCTTAGTCACTGAGACAATGTCACTCCTAGATGTGCTCTTTAGACCCCTTAGTCACTGAGACAATGTCACTCATAGATGTGCTCTTTAGACCCCTTAGTCACTGAGACAATGTCACTCATAGATGTGCTCTTTAGACCCCTTAGTCACTGAGACGATGTGACTCATAGATGTGCTCTTTAGACCCCTTAGTCACTGAGACAATGTGGCTCATAGATGTGCTCTTTAGACCCTTAGTCACTGAGACAATGTGGCTCATAGATGTGCTCTTTAGACCCCTTAGTCACTGAGACAATGTGACTCATAGATGTGCTCTTTAGACCCTTAGTCACTGAGACGATGTGGCTCATAGATGTGCTCTTTAGAGCCCTTAGTCACTGAGACGATGTGGCTCATAGATGTGCTCTTTAGACCCCTTAGTCACTGAGACAATGTGGCTCATAGATGTGCTCTTTAGACCCCTTAGTCACTGAGACGATGTGACTCATAGATGTGCTCTTTAGACCCCTTAGTCACTGAGACAATGTGGCTCATAGATGTGCTCTTAGACCACTTAGTCACCGAGACAATGTGGCTCATAGATGTGCTCTTTAGACCACTTAGTCACTGAGACAATGTGACTCATAGATGTGCTCTTTAGAGCCCTTAGTCACTGAGACGATGTGGCTCATAGATGTGCTCTTTAGACCCCTTAGTCACTGAGACGATGTGGCTCATAGATGTGCTTTAGACCCCTTAGTCACTGAGACAATGTGACTCATAGATGTGCTCTTTAGACCCTTAGTCACTGAGACAATGTGGCTCATAGATGTGCTCTTTAGACCCCTTAGTCACTGAGACGATGTGGCTCATAGATGTGCTCTTTAGACCCCTTAGTCACTGAGACAATGTGACTCATAGATGTGCTCTTTAGACCCCTTAGTCACTGAGACAATGTGGCTCATAGATGTGCTCTTTAGATCACTTAGTCACTGAGACGATGTGGCTCATAGATGTGCTCTTTAGACCACTTAGTCACTGAGACGATGTGGCTCATAGATGTGCTCTTTAGACCACTTAGTCACTGAGACGATGTGGCTCATAGATGTGCTCTTTAGACCACTTAGTCACTGAGACGATGTGGCTCATAGATGTGCTCTTTAGACCACTTAGTCACTGAGACAATGTGGCTCATAGATGTGCTCTTTAGACCACTTAGTCACTGAGACGATGTGGCTCATAGATGTGCTCTTTAGACCACTTAGTCACTGAGACGATGTGGCTCATAGATGTGCTCTTTAGACCACTTAGTCACTGAGACAATGTGACTCATAGATGTGCTCTTTAGACCACTTAGTCACTGAGACAATGTGGCTCATAGATGTGCTCTTTAGACCACTTAGTCACTGAGACGATGTGACTCATAGATGTGCTCTTTAGACCACTTAGTCACTGAGACAATGTGACTCATAGATGTGCTCTTTAGACCCCTTAGTCACTGAGACAATGTGACTCATAGATGTGCTCTTTAGACCACTTAGTCAGTGAGACAATGTGGCTCATAGATGTGCTCTTTAGACCACTTAGCCACTGAGACGATGTGACTCATAGATGTGCTCTTTAGACCCCTTAGTCACTGAGACGATGTGGCTCATAGATGTGCTCTTTAGACCACTTAGTCACTGAGACAATGTGACTCATAGATGTGCTCTTTAGACCACTTAGTCACTGAGACAATGTGGCTCATAGATGTGCTCTTTAGACCCTTAGTCACTGAGACAATGTGACTCATAGATGTGCTCTTTAGACCCCTTAGTCACTGAGACAATGTGACTCATAGATGTGCTCTTTAGACCACTTAGTCACTGAGACAATGTGGCTCATAGATGTGCTCTTTAGACCCCTTAGTCACTGAGACAATGTGACTCATAGATGTGCTCTTTAGACCACTTAGTCACTGAGACAATGTGACTCATAGATGAGCTCTTTAGACCCCTTAGTCACTGAGACGATGTGGCTCATAGATGTGCTCTTTAGACCACTTAGTCACTGAGACAATGTGACTCATAGATGTGCTCTTTAGACCACTTAGTCACTGAGACAATGTGGCTCATAGATGTGCTCTTAGACCCCTTAGTCACTGAGACGATGTGACTCATAGATGTGCTCTTTAGACCCCTTAGTCACTGAGACGATGTGCTCATAGATGTGCTCTTTAGACCCCTTAGTCACTGAGACAATGTGACTCATAGATGTGCTCTTTAGACCACTTAGTCACTGAGACAATGTGGCTCATAGATGTGCTCTTTAGACCCCTTAGTCACTGAGACAATGTGACTCATAGATGTGCTCTTTAGACCACTTAGTCACTGAGACAATGTGACTCATAGATGTGCTCTTTAGACCACTTAGTCACTGAGACAATGTGGCTCATAGATGTGCTCTTTAGACCCCTTAGTCACTGAGACAATGTGACTCATAGATGTGCTCTTTAGACCACTTAGTCACTGAGACAATGTGACTCATAGATGTGCTCTTTAGACCACTTAGTCACTGAGACAATGTGACTCATAGATGTGCTCTTTAGACCCCTTAGTCACTGAGACGATGTGGCTCATAGATGTGCTCTTTAGACCCCTTAGTCACTGAGACGATGTGGCTCATAGATGTGCTCTTTAGACCACTTAGTCACTGAGACAATGTGACTCATAGATGTGCTCTTTAGACCCCTTAGTCACTGAGACGATGTGGCTCATAGATGTGCTCTTTAGACCCCTTAGTCACTGAGACGATGTGGCTCATAGATGTGCTCTTTAGACCACTTAGTCACTGAGACAATGTGACTCATAGATGTGCTCTTTAGACCCCTTAGTCACTGAGACGATGTGGCTCATAGATGTGCTTTTAGCCCCTTAGTCACTGAGACGATGTGGCTCATAGATGTGCTCTTTAGACCCCTTAGTCACTGAGACGATGCCACTCATAGATGTGCTCTTTAGACCCCTTAGTCACTGAGACGATGTGGCTCATAGATGTGCTCTTTAGACCCCTTAGTCACTGAGACGATGCCACTCATAGATGTGCTCTTTAGACCCCTTAGTCACTGAGACGATGTGGCTCATAGATGTGCTCTTTAGACCCCTTAGTCACTGAGACGATGTGACTCATAGATGTGCTCTTTAGACCCCTTAGTCACTGAGACGATGTGACTCATAGATGTGCTCTTTAGACCCCTTAGTCACTGAGACAATGTGGCTCATAGATGTTCTCTTTAGACCCCTTAGTCACTGAGACAATGTGGCTCATAGATGTTCTCTTTAGACCCCTTAGTCACTGAGTCACTGAGACAATCCTCAATGATATACAGATATGACATCGCCTTACTTTTATTTTAGACCTTACATGTTTTGCTAATGGCCAAAGTCTGGATTCTGTCACATCGAGGTGATCAGATACTTGTATATATGATTAGTGTATCTTTACACTTGGTTTATCTACTCCCACGATAGCCATATTGTTCCAGTTGAGGTGACTTGGCTATCATGGCATTTTTCACATTAAAACGTTTCTGGCAGCGTTAAGAAAGTTCCAAACCACGTTTTTCAGTCTGTTCATGGATACTAAGGAAACTGGGGTTATTAGGAACTCTCAAATCAGGCTTTAGAGGCGCAGTGGTCCGTAAGCCAATATTTAAGACCACTCGAGTACCGAGGCCCCTTATGTCGTTAACAATACTATACCGTACATTTATATATTGTTTAACGATGTTCCTCAATTACCGAAGCCCCTTATGTCGTTAATTCGTACATTTATATATTGTTTTTACGATAATTCTCATTATCTGTATCGTCAATTAGACCTTAATGATTTAAAATGTTATATGACATAAGACTCCATTAACTTAGTATCCGTCTTGTTTTATCTAAATTGAGCGAGCATTTCGTACGTTAATCAACAACTATAAACTTTAATGGATAAATGTGTTACCGGTATCTACCCATGAGAAATCACAGATTTTATGACTGACGGTATAATTATGACATCAATTCCTTCACTTCCTGTTTACGAATAATGGAGTACGTATAACTTCCGGTTTAGGGATCTTAATGTTCGCCGCCATGGATTAATGGAATCAACAACAATGTTATATTATTAGTAAGATATTTGTGATCCTTAATGGTGTGTTGGTTCATTAGTACATTTACTAAGATCACGAAGGCAATCTGTTATTTCTTCTAACAAATATTGTACTTAATTAATTATTTAATGGTTTAGATAATAAAAATGTCTTTTGTTTGTTTTACAAGTCTATAAAACTAACTTAAAAGAAATGATGTGGGGGCTTTGTGTGTAAAAGGTTACTATACATGAGCGTTTATAATATAAAGTTATATTAACATAAACTGATAATAAGATTGAACTTAATTAAAAAAAATAAAAAATAAAACTACACTGAGAGTATAAAATTAAGATATTTTGATCAAAAGTAAAATTAGGTATGATAATACGCTATGGTAGACCTTGTTCCCACTACGGGAACTTTATACAACGAAGCAAGCTGCTTACAAATAAATTGTTGACTAGGATATTAAAACCTGGGGTTATCAATGCCCTAATATGGTCATCATCACAGTATTGTTGATGAGTATGATGTCTCTGTATCCACCAGTATCTTGGATAGTCCCATGCTACTTTGACTCTACATTTTGATTACACACGTGGCGAGTATAGCTAGCTAAACAGAAGAAGCTAACCCTTCCGGAACACCCGGCCTCACGTTTCTGGTGAAAGATCACGTGTTTTACCTTACTTGCCAGCGATGAGATTTTGGTTTGGACATGAAATAGTATGTTTGTTTTTTATTTGGACGATTGTAGTATGTTTGTTTTTTATTTAGACGATTGTAGTATGTTTGTTTTTATTTAGACGATTGTAGTATGTTTGTTTTTTATTTGGACGATTGTAGTATGTTTGTATTTTATTTGGACGATTGTAGTATGTTTGTTTTTTATTTAGACGATTGTAGTATGTTTGTTTTTTATTTAGACGATTGTAGTATGTTTGTTTTTTATTTAGACGATTGTAGTATGTTTGTATTTTATTTGGACGATTGTAGTATGTTTGTTTTTTATTTAGACGATTGTAGTATGTTTGTTTTTTATTTAGACGATTGTAGTATGTTTGTTTTTTATTTAGACGATTGTAGTATGAATGAAATTCAATCTGATTTAATATTTTAAAAATATGAGATATATAACAAGAACATGCTTAAACATCCCAAGTCTTTTTTTTATATAAAACATCCCAAGTCTTTGTTTTTATATAAAAATCTACTTCTATTACTGGTATAATTTACGTGTCGTAATTACACCATAGGTGATACGTGTAGTGAGTAGTACCAACTATCTATGCAGTCAAACCTGCCTTAAAGACCACCTTTATATCAGGACCACCTGCTTATAGAGGTCAGTAGAATTGTATCTCAATTTTTCTTCATTCATATTATTTGAACCTGTATATAAATGTTACTTTCACTTGTTCCCTTGGGTGTCTTTATAGCGTATAATAGACATTTGACAGTACAGTCTTGTGGAACTGATAGTGGTTATGATTTAATTGTTAGTTAAATGAAAGTATATCGGTTCATGTTTGTTTTAAGTCATCAAAAACAGATATACTTATCCATGTCCGGATCACAATCCAGAAGCAAAGTAAAAAACTTTGAAACTGACAAGTAAGGTTAGACACGTGAACTTCCACCAGGGAAGTGAGGCCGGGTGCCCCGAAAGGGTAAGCACACGTGAACTTCCACCTGGGAAGTGAGGCCGGGTGCTCCGAACGCACCTCCTGTTTAGCTAGCTACACCCGCCACGTGTGTAATCAAAATTGTGTGACTATGAGACGTCAAATATATCCAGGGCAATCCTGGACACAGCGACATTAAACTTATCAACAATACTGTGATGACGGCCATAAAACTTTTTGAGGGCCTTGATAAGCCTAGGCTTGCAATATCCCCGAGTCAACAATTTATTTGCAAGCACCCTATTTCGTTGTACAAAGTCCCCGTAGTGCGAACAAGCTCTACCATAGCGTATTAATTGGGAAACAACTACACCATAAGCAGGAGGAGCAGGTATATTGCTGCATAGAAAAGGAAAATTGACAATATAAAAATTGAAGTCATCACGTTTGTCATAAAGTTTCAAATGTAGCCTTTCGTGTGCGTCATAATTCAGGTATAAGTCTAAATATGAAGCAGAACTTGAGGAATCAGTCGTGTCTTTTATTTCAAGCTCACTAGGATAGATGACTTTTACATAGTCTCCAAATTTAGGATTGTTAAGAGACAGAATGTCATCTATATATCTTTCTGTTGAGTTATATGATTTGGCGACAGTCTTCTCTCTAGATTTAACAAGGTTCTGCATAAATTCTGCTTTATAAGAATAAACAAGACTCCCATAGAAAATATAATTATTTGTTTTAGATAAGTAAGATAGAGCTCATAATTATAAGTTTTTGGCACAATCTGGTCACTGCAACATAAACATGCCGAGATTTTATTTTATTTTATGTGATTTTTTTATGAACATTTCAATTAATCTGTAAAGTCTGGTCTCATTAAAAAGTAAAAATTTAATGAAAACTTATAACATTTATAGCATGTTATTTAATTAGATACGAAAATAGATAATGTTTACAAGTACAGAATAATGTCATCAATAACGTATCTGTAACACATTATAATGCAGTAGGAACAGACCGGAAATAAAACTGAACTTAATGCGGAACCCGCGGAGTTTGGGGTTTGATTTCCTTATCAATTAAAGTAACGACCCGCTGTTTTCCCGTGACATGTACCGTAGATAATTATAAATCTGCATGCTCAAGACTAAGTTATATTTAACTATTTAAATTTACAGATACCCACAATGCAATGCCTTACTTACAAAAATTAACGAACGCGAAGTATTCTTCGCCATATAATGATGTTAGAAAGTTTTTGTTATTTTTACTAATTTTATGATCACATTTTCATCGCCTTTGGTAAAATCGCCTGGTTTTTAAGTCTCATCATGATCCATTGACATAAGTGCATTGATGAAAATTTCGTAAACATATCTGCCATTATTGGTTTGTGGCAGAAAAAAAATAAATGTTGAAATATGAAGCTTCTGAAAACAGTATTATAGGTTCGATTGGAGATAGATCCCTCAGCTTTGGAAATGACTACTTAGCTTTGGGCATGAGCTATCAGCTTTTGACCTGAACTCTTAGCTTCGGACATGACCTCTTAGCTTTGGGCATGGGCTCTGGCCTCTTAGCTTTGGACATGGCCCCTATATTAATGCTGTTGTTGAATAAATGATTAAATGAGCACTTTATTAAAAATATATAGATATAAAAATCCAGTTGACACTCACCAGTGACATTAAATACAGATAAAATGTCCCTGCCCTCATGTATTCACGGTAAATGTCGTGGTAATTTACACGTGTTTTTGTATACACATGTATCTAAGATATATATAACTTATATTATGTTCTGATTAGGAATTATAATAAATTTGATATAAAATGAAGATTTATCAAAACAAAGTACAATGCGATAAGTAATTACTCCTCCAAAACATTTAGTTTATATAATATACTTACCAATTCTGGTCAGATACATTTATACTGTATTATAAAACAATCGTGTAAGTTGTTAATATAAACTGTTGATTACAACAGATAGTAATTATCACCTGTATCATCAGTAATACAAGTATAGTGCATCAAATTTGACCTGGTCGTTTGAACTTCAGTTATAATATTCAAACTACAGATCCATTGTGTAATTTAGGGGCTATATAAAGTAGATATATATAAATATATATTTTAATAATTCTGGGTACCGAGATCTGTTAGTAATGAAACACGCTACCTTACCTAAATGACACGGTCTATTAGCCAAATATAATATTCAAATTAAAGGTCAAACGGTCAGGACAAACTTGACGCACTAAATATCCACGATAACTAATAGGTTTATTACATTACCTTCAAAATGATAGTTTTTGTTATTTATCTCATCAAAGACTGGTTAATGTAGGGAATGATATTCATCAATCTCGTATTATGATTTTTGTTAAACTTTGTGGATAAAATAATAAAAAAAATTATAATATGACCAGTTGTACCAATCTTACGATAAAATCATTGGATATCTGTACTTATCCTTTATACCATGAATAGAAAAAACCAGTAAGATCATTGGATATCTGTACTTATCCTTTAGACCATGAATAGTAAATATCAGTAAGTGTACTTATCCTTTAGACCATGAATAGTAAATAACAGTAAGATCATTGGATATCTGTACTTATCCTTTAGACCATGAATAGTAAATATCAGTAAGTGTACTTATCCTTTAGACCATGAATAGTAAATAACAGTAAGATCATTGGATATCTGTACTTATCCTTTAGACCATGAATAGTAAATATCAGTAAGTGTACTTATCCTTTAGACCATGAATAGTAAATAACAGTAAGATCATTGGATATCTGTACTTATCCTTTAGACCATGAATAGTAAATATCAGTAAGTGTACTTATCCTTTAGACCATGAATAGAAAATACCAGAAAGATCATTGGATATCTGTACTTATCCTTTAGACCATGAATAGTAAATATCAGTAAGTGTACTTATCCTTTAGACCATGAATAGAAAATACCAGAAAGATCATTGGATATCTGTACTTATCCTTTAGACCATGAATAGTAAATACCAGTAAGATCATTGGATATCTGTACTTATCCTTTAGACGATAAATATAAAATACCAATAAGATCATTGGATATCTGTACTTATCCTTTAGACCATGAATAGAAAATACCAGAAAGATCATTGGATATCTGTACTTATCCTTTAGACCATGAATAGTAAATACCAGTAAGATCATTGGATATCTGTACTTATCCTTTAAACCATGAATAGTAAATAACAGTAAGATCATTGGATATCTGTACTTATCCTTTAGACCATGAATAGTAAATACCAGTAAGATCATTGGATATCTGTACTTATCCTTTAGACCATGAATAGTAAATACCAGTAAGATCATTGGATATCTGTACTTATCCTTTAGACCATGAATAGTAAATACCAGTAAGATCATTGGATATCTGTACTTATCCTTTAGACCATGAATAGTAAATACCAGTAAGATAATTGGATATCTGTACTTATCCTTTAGACCATGAATAGTAAATACCAGTAAGATCATTCATGTTTTATGTATATGTAATTAATTCCGGTGTTGAAAAGGAAAAGAATAAGTATACCAAGGACAAGAAATTATTTTTGACCACGTGCTAATAGCTATATATTATAGTATAAGAACGAAAAGAAAATGTAACTTGAAAGACGCAACCGACACAAAAACGAAAAGAATTCGTCGCCTACCCGATGTTACCACACACTAACGAAAACAATGTAACTTTTCAGACGCAATCGGCACAAGTCGCATATATCCTGTGCGCCGCTGACACAAGTGTACCAGTGTTGAAATACAATGTTTCATAGATAGAAGCAGACGACAGCAAATGATTAAAACCATAAATCTAACTATATATCTCCACCAGTCTGTTTGTCTGCCTGTCTAAGTCAGTTTTATTGGATATATTTATCTAGTTGGTCAATGTCAGGTCGGTGTCATGGTAACAATGGGACCACTGTCTCTAGCAGCACACTGATGAGTCGGATCCAGTGACATACAGCGACTTATACAATACTTCTACAGTTGACATGAGACTGGTGAGTCGGATCCAGTGACATACAGCGACTTATACAATACTTCTACAGTTGACATGAGACTGATGAGTCGGATCCAGTGACCTACAGCGACTTATACAATACTTCTACAGTTGACATGAGACTGGTGAGTCGTATCCAGTGACACTCAGCGACTTATACAATACTTCTACAGTTGACATGAGACTGGTGAGTCGTATCCAGTGACATACAGCGACTTATACAATACTTCTACAGTTGACATTAGACTGATGGTCTGTTTAGAGATTTTAGACAACATTAGCTATTTAACCATCGTTATACTGTCATTACTTCATCATATCTGGCTTTTAAGGATAATTGGCTTTGTTTTCCATTACAAATGTAGACTTTAAGACATCAATAATCATATCAGACCTGTACCTAAATGTACACATATATATTTTATATACTATAATGTCTGATGATTGACTATATATATCTATATTTGTAGGATAAATCATTGAAAGCTTACAATTCTTGGGAGTTTGATTGGCCTCGAATTACACAACATTCTCCGAACTGAGAAAACTTTAAATGTTTCTATTACTGTTAGTATATCTGGAGCAAACTTGGAGAACTTTGCGACATTGCTTTGTTGGAAATAAAATAATTCAAAATGGGTACGTGTAAATAAACGCCAAAAAATATATGCAAATACACTCTCGAAAAGAACCGCAGGTAAATAAAGGAAAATCTTGAACATTTAGTCTAAATACAAGGGTATTCAAAGTATACTAGGACATAGATTTGTAAATAAATAACTACTTTTATATGTCAATTTTTCATAAATTCATTTTTTATTCACAAAAAACTCCCTTAGAATGCAGAACGATATGTATATCATAATAACAGATTGGGTCCTTTATTGTTATCTGTATATGTATACGATGTAGCTAAATACTCGTGTTTTATAAATGGATATTGTTAATATCGTTTGTAGTGTTTTTATGTTTAACAGGATGAAAGTCTACAAATTAAAGATAAAATCTTCACATCTAGAAACCAATTAGTATAAACAAAAACATATACAGCCATCGAAGTTTATCATGTATACTTCAAAGTTATAAAATGCAAATAACTGAAAACATGTATTCAACAAACAAAAATGGATGTGATTTGTTTTACAAAATGATATGTAAAATCATAACCTAAACTGTTACCATAACACCAAGCTTACAGTTACGGTGGTATGACAAGTTTAAAAATCCCACTTGCTTACAAGCGTACAAATTACGTCAAAATGTTGATGTTAAACCTTAAGACAATTTTGATAAAATTTAAGTTTAAATTCGAGACAGATATTATTCCGCTCTTTATAAGTCTATCAATCATAGATCTATTTAATAAGAGGTTAAGTCCTAAACACTTCACTCTTAAACAAACAAGTCTTGCATTATATAAGCGGGAATGACTGTGTATCTGCCATTGATTTTTAGGATAGGTCTGCAATGAAAATCAGTTTTAAAAGCGTTATTTCTTGTTGTTGTTTTTTTTAATTCTTTTGTGCTTCTAAGTGATCGGTATATTTTAAATAAAAAATATTCTTAAACAAAAACATCACACAAATGATGCACTAGCACATCTAATTCAGACATAGTCGATACATAAGCACTATTTATGTTTTTGTTATCAGAATTTGCAGGAATATTTAAGTTAGTACCGTGTTTTTTGTCTTCTATTGCTCTAAACAAGATTGTTTTTACATTCACTCTCTACCTTCCTATCCTACCTGTGACTTTGACTGACCTCCAACCTTGGATCCCATGTTTCAAGTTCCTTTCCTTTTCTGTCATAAACATTGTGTATATATATATATTAAGCTGCTGGAATGCATATGACGGCCAAGAAAACACACAGAAAACATGACACCAAAACACCACACAGCAAACATGATGTCAAAAAACACATAGAAACATGACGCCAAACATACAGAAAACATGACACCAAAACACCACACAGCAAACATGATGTCAAAAACACATAGAAACATGACACAAAAACACCACATAAGTACACATGACGCCAAAAACATCACACAGCAAACATGATGTCAAAAAACACTTAAGAAACATGACGCCAAAACATACAGAAAACATGACACCAAAACACCACACAGCAAACATGATGTCAAAAACACATAGAAACATGACACAAAAACACCACATAAGTACACATGACGCCAAAAACATCACACAGCAAACATGATATAAAAAAACACTGAAGAAACATGACGCCAAAACATACAGAAAACATGACACAAAAACACCACACAGCAAACATGATGTAAAAAAACACTTAAGAAACATGACGCCAAAACATATAGAAAACATGACACAAAAACACCACACAGCAAACATGATGTCAAAAACACATAGAAAGATGACACAAAAACACCACACAGCAAACATCATGTAAAAAACACATAGAAACATGACGCAAAAACACCACATAAGTACACATGACGCCAAAAACATCACACAACAAACATGATGTCAAAAAACACTTAAGAAACATGACGCCAAAAACATCACACAGCACAACACCACAAACACCACATAAATTAATCATATAAAAACATCATTGTTTTAAAAATATGGTCGAGAACAGCTCTTTATCCGTTATAAATCTCTATCCAAACGCCTGCTCGTCAATGTGACTTTATTGGCGGATTGTTAACGTCGATCCCCAGTCAAAGTTAGATTCGACTTGGCAATTTGAGACCGATTTTTACATCTTATATCTTTATGAGTAAAATATCTTCTAATTATCAAATGTGTAACAGTTGGTGTATAATTAACAGTTTATAAAGTGGTGTAAATTCTCAGCACGTGTCGCCTTACATCTGTGATATTCAGATCAGATACAGGCGATTAAGTGTTCATTTAACAATAATAATTACAATGTCATTTAAATGCACGGGGAGTATTTTAACCTTTAGTTTTGAAGGGAACCAATTTACTGGACAATGTTAGAACTGGACTATGATTATATACGATTATTAAAGCTGGACATTTGTGTCTTATACTGACTAGAAATTACATACATTGTTAAACAAGACGTTTTAAGTCCTCTGGGGTGTCGTCACGATTTTCAGAAATCAACTAAAGGTATCAATTTATACCAATGTAAGTTTTGAAGTCTAGTAATTTGTCGGTAGAAAAAAAAACAAATATAGCGCCATTACGGTAAAACTGACACAACGTTTAGTCTGTATATCCCTTGATACCGACATATATGTCGACATCCGGTCAAACTTTTATATCATGTCCAGAATCTATATAAGGTCTGGTGTTGTTCTGTGTGATAAACATAATACAAACTATAAAACGATCTCTAGAGGAGACACCAATATCCCTGTCCCAAACATTGCATATTGTGACAAGAGTGTGACGCGTACCACATTTAGGTGTGAAGTCTAAAGGTTAAGAGGTCAAATCCCAATTTCGAGGTTGTGTATTTCGTCAATGCAATTAAATTATGTAGATATTGTCTAGGAAAGAATTTCTGGGTTGAAACGACCATCTTACTCGGGGTTCTATCTTACTTAGTGGCATCTCATATCTGCATCATTTGTTGACAAAATTGCGATTGGTAATTGCGATGGAAAAAGTGTCATTTTAGTGCACTTTTGCATAAATAACCCATACGCCGAGCTGATAAGACGGAATATGAAGAAGAATGACTATCTGGCGTTATTTTTATGTTACAGTTTTGTGACATTTGTAAAATTTATTACTACAATTGGTTTGTGATGCAGAAATACCTGTTAATTTAATTCATCAATCCAGAAACAACGTTTATATCAGAAAATAGCAAGTTAAAAATCTATCCTCCGAGACTTCTGTCCAATCAGAGCATCTGTCTTCAGGGATACATTGCTCCAAGATCATCAAATTATCCCAGGTCAATTAAGTTCACATACAATAATTATCAACTGGGGACACAAAAGACAAAAGGAAAATAGAAATATAAAGTGTGTAATTTGTATGCTGCATCTGCTTCCATTTCCAATCTTATAATCTGATATAAATACATGGCATTAACACCGTATATTGTTTTGATCAGCTGAAAGAGTCAGTCTCACATTTAGTGGCTGTGATCATAGATTTGTTTTTAATTTGTATTTTGAACTAACAATCAGATCTCCGATGGCTCTAAATATAGAACCTTTTTAAAGATTTCATGAAATTTCAAAAGTAAAACAAACAAGAGAGTAAAATGTTACCACAATCTTTGTATGTGGTTAATATGACGTCAGTAATAAATTCTAAATTGTTCAAACTAACAATATTTTAAAGACATATGTCCAAAAGCTTAAAGAGAATTCAACCTTTCAATGGTGTCTTACTTTTGTTTTTATTCAACTCCTATAACCTTTCACAAGTCGAAATTATCATTCCCTTTTCGAGTTCAAACGGCCAATTTTCTACTACCTACACGTATAAATCAAAATCTAGAAGCAAAGTAAAAACTTTGAAACTGAATTACACGTGTGTAATGAAAATTGTGAATGAGAGGAGCATGGAACTATGAGACGTCAAATATATCCAGGGCAATCCTGGACATGGAGACATCATACTTATCAACAATACTGTGATGATAGCCATAAAACTTTTTGAGGGCCTTGATAAACTTAGACTCGCAATATCCATCTGTCAACAATTTATTTGCAGCTTACAAAGTCGTATAAAGATTCCGTAATGGTAACAGGCTCTGCCATCGCATATTAATTGTGAATAAACACCATAAGCTGGAGACGCATGTTTTTGTTGCATAGAAAGGAAAGTTGACAATAGAAAAATTGAAGTTATTACGTTTGTCAAACAACTTCGAATGTAGTCTTTCGTTGGCTGCATAGTCGAGGAATAAGTATTCAGCAGAACTCGAAGATTCAGTCGTATGTTTTATTTCAAACTCACTACGATAGATGTAATGCATAGTGTCCAAATTTAGGATTGATAAGAGACAGAACGTCTTCTGTATATCTATATGTGTTGAATGCTTCTGTCCAATTTAACAAGGTGATGCATAAATTCTGCTTGATAAGAATATAGAAATATATCAGCATGCAACGGTGCACAGTGTGTGCCCATGGGTGTACCGATTGCATGACCAAACACGACAAATATGTTGTCTATCAAAAACTATCAAATTTTGTTGATGGTATCTTCAGTATATTTTTGTTTGGAATCCGTACGATTATTGACAAAATAATCAGAATCCCTGTTCAGCAGCATTGGGAGTGGCACATGACATTATTGAAAAGACAGAACTTAACTTTTGAAAACAACCTTTCTTGTTTTTTTTTAAATCTATTTTCTAAAAATATATTTAACAAATAATCTGTATCAAATTAAACTAACGATACAATCTCAATTAAAGAATGTATCGCATGACTGAGACCATTTTACCGAATTACAGCTACCCCCGCAATCAACACCGCCATTTACAAGATGTATATATTAATGTTTTATGTTGTTCTGTTATTATTGTGTGTTTAAAGTAGTTAAGTTTTGTTTGTCACAAAGACTTATCTCCAAGTATAGCCCAACAATAAACCATTTACATGTTATAACTGGCTTGTTTATGTTACATCAGCTCATCTTTAGGAAATACGTCTCTCTGTAATATCTGTTTTATAATCTCGTCACTTAAGATGTCATGATGGTACACAGTTCTCGTACCTGATTATTCTTCAATTACTCTTCATCGATTTCTGGTGTGTATTCATTAAATTCTATTATTTTTAGAATCATATTCACGGTAAATATAATCAAGCACAATTCCAGCTCGTTAGATATGTATTCTTAACCCATTAGCTAAGACGTACCAAATTAAAATGTTTCCCTTACTCGGAAATAAGCACAGGGAGACACGAACCAGATTACCGTTCTGTGTTCTATAGCTATTGTCATCTTGTAACGAGTTGATCCTGGAGTTTTTGTACGGAAGTCATTTAGGGGCATTACAACACACTAGCGAAAAAAATCCGAATTGGAATGAAGTTCGTTAAGTTTAGAACAATATGGTTTTAGTTTGAAAAACAAATACTCAGTACCTTGTAATCCTGAATTTAGTATGAAATAGTACTGGATTTTGTTTATAACGACCATAAGTATGATGCCGCCACAGTTTAACCTTTATGTGACCTTGAAGTGAAGTGAATCTGACCATGGTCCGTCCACGCCTCCATACAGTAGTCTAACTCGCTGATGTTTCTGCGTACTTTTTGTTAACCATGTATTATAGTACAGTATAATTACAAGCTTTGATATAAACCTATTGTCCCTAGACCACACAGAAAAGAACATTTATAATTTCCTATTTCGGAAATATTCCAGATACTTTCTTTAAGAAGAAATAATTGTTAATGACTACATTTAGCCAAAACATCAACTTAAAATTGTCATGAAATATATACACTACATATACGATAAAGCCCTGTGTAGCAGTCACGTAAAACCACCTGTCTATTAAGACCAGTTCCTTTTCTTCATATTTCAACTGAGATAACCTCTCTATAAAAACCTCTGTATTAGTATATAAAATGACAACGTTAAGACATAATGGAATACTAACCACATTACTGGTATTATATACTAGTATATCTGAAGTATTTTATTTATCTCAATAATTATATTTTCTTATTTAAAATACATCGAGATTTTTTTTAATTTCTACAGCGAGAGGAAATTAAGTCTGAATATACAAAGCGACATATATAACATCATATCACAGATTAATGAAGAATTATTGCACCTTATAGGTTGTCATGGTTACCGCCACGCTGTACTCAGATTATAAGCAAATAGTTGACAATAGACTCACTAAACCCTCTTCATACAGGAATTTAACAATTTATTATGAGTTTCCGTGTAGAAAATGGAAATCTCACTCCCGGGGGTGAATAGGGAGATTTGAGGTAAGGACGTCCAAGTCTTAAATATGTTTGTTTCTTCACATTTTCGGAGCACTAATTAAAACCCCTTAGTACTTTGTTGACTTTAGATGTTATATTGTTCATGTGATGGTCCCATGGTCTGATGGATTGTAGATGTTATATTGTTCATGTGATGGTCCCATGGTCTGATGGATTGTAGATGTTATATTGTTCATGTGATGGTCCCATGGTCTGATGGATTGTAGATGTTATATTGTTCATGTGATGGTCCCATGGTCTGATGGATTGTAGATGTTATATTGTTCATGTGATGGTCCCATTGTCTGATGGATTGTAGATGTTATATTGTTCATGTGATGGTCCCATGTCTGATGGATTGTAGATGTTATATTGTTCATGTGATGGTCCCATTGTCTGATGGATTGTAGATGTTATATTGTTCATGTGATGGTCCCATTGTCTGATGGATTGTAGATGTTATATTGTTCATGTGATGGTCCCATGGTCTGATGGATTGTAGATGTTATATTGTTCATGTGATGGTCCCATGTCTGATGGATTGTAGATGTTATATTGTTCATGTGATGGTCCCATTGTCTGATGGATTGTAGATGTTATATTGTTCATGTGATGGTCCCATGGTCTGATGGATTGTAGATGTTATATTGTTCATGTGATGGTCCCATTGTCTGATGGATTGTAGATGTTATATTGTTCATGTGATGGTCCCATTGTCTGATGGATTGTAGATGTTATATTGTTCATGTGATGGTCCCATTGTCTGATGGATTGTAGATGTTATGTTGTTCATGTGATGGTCCCATTGTCTGATGGATTGTAGATGTTATATTGTTCATGTGATGGTCCCATGTCTGATGGATTGTAGATGTTATATTGTTCATGTGATGGTCCCATGGTCTGATGGATTGTAGATGTTATATTGTTCATGTGATGGTCCCATGTCTGATGGATTGTAGATGTTATATTGTTCATGTGATGGTCCCATGGTCTGATGGATTGTAGATGTTATATTGTTCATGTGATGGTCCCATGGTCTGATGGATTGTAGATGTTATATTGTTCATGTGATGGTCCCATGGTCTGATGGATTGTAGATGTTATATTGTTCATGTGATGGTCCCATGGTCTGATGGATTGCTCTACACCTATGATCCAATGAATCAAGGATATAACCGTCCATATGGCATGAGTATATGATGGATCTGTGGCCTACATCTACCCTCAGTACATAACATTTTAGTGGACCGTGGCTTGTCAATGCCATTATTAAACTCTATCACACACACACACACACACACACACACACACACTGCTTCAAGGTACTGATTCTTGCGTCAACTGCTAAGATAAGATACAAGTTAATGTTTTGTGTTGTTAATGATTAAATGGTGGTAACTACATGGTATAACGGTCACTTTAGTATTCGTATTCCTGATGGAATTAATTACGCCTGGTAGAATTAATTACGGTAATGGAATACACAATTAGTTAGAATATTCTATAAAAGATAACCTTTGATCACTTCCCATCAGGATACAAACAAAAAACACTTTCACGTAAATTAGAAAAACAAACATCTTCATCAATGATTAAACATGCTTAGAGGAATATTAAGTCGGATGCTTCAAACAAAACCCGATATCTTAATGATTAAAATATCAATTAAATGATAACTAACAGTGTCAGTCTTTAGATGCTTTACTAGTGCAAGGTACATTGAATGGTTTTTCCAGTGTTACAACATTACTCAAACTATGTGGTACAATGTAACTGAATCATCTACTTGGCAATAATCAACGCAACCAAGAACACGAAACAAAAACAGTAGAGCCATATAGAGAAGACAAGAATTGACTACCTGTCTCTTACTACTAAATGTTCGATAACGATGGTATTCTGTCTCTGATTGAGAAGTTTGATGCAAAATTGTAAAAAATAATAATATTTATCTAACATTTGACTAGTTTTTTCTGACGTATTTGTCGAAATACAAGTTTTATCGAACACGTATGATACAGAATCTTGAATCACGACACTGTGTTGATACAACATTCACGGTAAAGTACACGTGCACTTTTAGTCGGATTTCTCATTGTGACGTCATTGATAAATCTCCGATTTGTCAAATGTATATAATGCCGTCATATGTCATAACATAGTCAGTTGTTTTCTGTGGTAAAATATACTTTTTCACCTAAAGTGTTGTTTTTTTATTACATTGTATTTTAAATAACCTACATGGAAAAGTTAGATAAAAACATCATGTGCACACTGTGTATACAATATTTAACCGCGAATGTTATTGACAAATGTTTTTACTCTGATTTTAGTTTTCAATTGCTTTATCTGAAACTTTCATAGATGATTTTTATATATTATTCACAAGAAAGTGCGCTAACCATGCAGCAAATTATAATGTCCCCATAGCAATAAATATATTCCCATAGCAATAACAAAAAGGCAAGACGCCTCAACAACAATATCCCCATAGCAACAACAACAAAAAGGTCAGATGTCGCAACAACAATATCCCCATAGCAACAACAACAAAAAGGTCAGATGTCGCAACAACAACATCTCCATAGGAAAAACAAAAAAGAAGTAAGATGTCGCAACAACAATATCCCCATAGGAACAACAACAAAAAGGTCAGCTGTCTCAACAACAATTTGCCTATAGGAACAACAACAAAAAGGTCAGATGTCGCAACAACAGAAAGGTCAGATGTCGCAACAACAATTTGACCATAGGAACAACAACAAAAAGGTCAGATGTCGCAACAACGATTTGCCCATAGGAACAACAACAAAAAGGTCAGATGTCGCAACAACAAAAAGGTCAGATGTCGCAAGAACAATTTGCCCATAGGAACAACAACAAAAAGGTCAGATGTCGCAACAACAAAAAGGTCTGATGTCGCAACAACAATATACCCATAGGAACAACAACAAAAAGGTCAGATGTCACAACAACAATATCCCTATAGGAACAACAAAAAGGTCAGATGTCACAACAACAATATTCCTATAGGAACAACAAAAATGTCAAATGTCACAAAAACAATATCTCCATTTTATCCTTCAAAGAAAAGTTTTATGCATTAATTAGTCTTTTATTTACCATTGATCATTTCAAAATACAACTAGTGATTTAGCATAGTTGGTCACGTTTTTCTGTCTCTAAAACAATTTTTTTATAACCAGTTGTTCAATGTATGGTAAGATGTTTGTTTTAGCCAAGACAATTGTGCAATTTATATACAGAAGCTTGAGTAACAATTACGAGTTATACCGAGGTTTATCGGATGACAATCGAGGCTACAATGAGAATTACGAGTTTTCCCGAAGTTTACCGAATGATAATGTAAGATGTTAATCGATAAAACAGCTATTTGATATACAAAAATATTGATTATTTTAATGTTTTTAAGATATCATTTATATATGTACATCTTTTACTTAAATACATTGAAAACGACATTACAAAATGGATTTGTGATACATTTATTTCTTCGTTTTCCGTATAAATATATAAGTGCATGTTTGAATGTTGAAGATAATCGGATCCGATTGTGATCTGCTGTGTTTAATGCGGATTTTTTCTTCCTATCTGAGAAAGAATGTAAATTTTTGTAACGATTGATTAAATCCATCAATAAAAAGTTAACAAATACAAGTGGACGAATATATATATATATATATATATATATATATATATATATATATATATATATATATATATATATATATACGCATGTTCAAATAACTTCAGTATACATGTGTATGGTTTTATGCTGATGATGGTTTGTATCTTTATCAGCAAAACGAAACAAAAACGTTTATATATATGATAAAATACTGAAAATTTAAATCATCATATTTTTGTGCCCGCGTCTAAAATAAAGAAGCTGTTATCCAAAATAAAAGTCAGGTAAAATAACGCATTGTGTACATAAACATAATGTAAGCCGTATGCATATTGCACAATGCTTCTGAAAGTAAATTACAAACAATGTGTGTACCGAAGATAACAGAAAGTTGTTATACATTCCAATGAAGTAATATTATAATTCACGTACTCAGCAGATATAATTCACGTACTCAGCGGATGTTGTATTTTATAAATTCTGTCGTATCTTGTCGGGAGATAAATTAATATACTCAAACGTAACATAAAAAAGAACATAAGCTTCAAAATGAAAAGATTATATAAAACTTTAATCGACAAAATACATTTGGATTATTAAACGAAACCGTTGAGATGGAATGTTTTTCTAAGAAATTCCTACTATATGATAGGTTATTACTGTATAATATAGCCGTCCCTTGTCTCTCCGATGTCTGGTACTTTGTATCTGATAGTTCCGACTCCCAGCGGGGATATTAATTACAAGTTGGTTTTCTCCATCACACAATTACAATATATATTTAACACCATTTCGTCAGGAATTGTCACAGAACATATTAATAACAATGTTCGTTCAGTTATAAAACGAAGGTTAAATAGGAAGTATGTATGATTGGTCTTCAAATGGCATAAAAACGAACAATCAAAGAGGACATATTGACTAGAACTTAATTGTTTTTGTACCAGAAGGTCTCCTGCCAGTAAACACTATACAACTGTACAATTGAGAAAGTCTTCGAAGGAACCCCTGTCATTGTATTTTATTTTTAAAGAAGTTAACGTAATAAAGGATGAAAAGTATGTTTTCATTTGTACCTGCAAATCAGGACTTGGAAAATTGTCACTTATTGCACATGAAGTCATGTACACAGTACATTGTGGAAATTCAGTTTGACAACATGGATATGTATGCAATTTTTTTCTTAAAGTGAACGTTATTCTAAGAATGTAGAAGAATTTAGCGTCAGACTCAGTAATGCAGAAAATGTGGATCGGAAATAAAAATACTCTCTTTACTGGCGATGTCTCATTTTACATTATAAATTAATTATACAGTGAACGTATGCTCTATGAAATAAGATATTGATATTAACGACAGTCTTGCAACCGTGGAACATTTACTTGTTTAATGCACGTGAGACATGTGATAAACAATTCTAAGAAACTTCCCTCCACAAAATGTCTACGTAATAACGGATATTGTAGACCGTATGGACTTTACAATTAACAATTGAGGTAGCCTTTACGGTGGATGTTGTAGAATCTACAAAAATCAGGATCTTATATAGTTGTTCGGCATATATCAAGTGACTTAAAGGTAAATAATATCTAGAAAAATTATAACAAAAATATACCGAGGAATGCAAGCCTTTCTGTTATGCAAATTGATATAAATCCGATGCTGATGACATCTTCAGTTCCATAAACCAGAGAAGATTATGTTTTAGAGATATAATATTACACCTTCTGTCCGAAAACAATTGATATAGGAATAGAGGATTTGGGCTTTTTGTAAATTTAAGGAAATACGGGAAAGATTCAAATTTAAGGAATCCAAAATGTTGTAATGTTGGTTGTGTATCTAAGATTAAACGCTGGGATAAGATGTTTCACTGCTGTACCTTCGAGAGGATAATGTTGATAATCAAGAATTAAAAAAAAAAAGAGAGAGGAAATTTTCAATGTAACACACACGATAACTGTCGTATAGAAATGTAACAAGTCGTTAATGATATCGGATCGTAATATATTTTACTTTATGAAGTAAACTCTACTGTATCTATTAGTTTGTGCCATCTGTCCGAATAGAAATTAATATGAATAGTTAATAAATTAACACCGCCGTGTTTGTTGGATTATGACGTCTACAACATCAAGGTATACCTGAGAACTTCATTTAACACGTGTAGGATGTATATTAGGTGATATGACGCTGAATATCTAATATCAAATCAACCAATAGAATTAATCTGTTATCCCACACATACTTAAGTTTTCAGCACAAAACAAACTTTTCTACAACAACCATTCTTATATTTAAATTTCTACGAAAGTGAAAAAATAAAACCAGAGCTATGTATAATTCTATCTTAGTGTTTTGTGGCTGTATACACTTTATTTACAGTTTACCTGCTAATTCTAAACCCGCTAACGAAACCAGGTATTATGTACACAAAACATTATCTGCTTTGGAATCAGCTCTTCATTTTCTGGACAAGGATCACATGTATGTGAATTTGGATGCTATCATAGGAACTAGAATTGTAGACGGTAAGTCAATTTATTATATTTTCGAATTTAAGTATTTTATATTTGCTAAATTTAATAAAGTCCTTTCTTTTTAATTCCAAACACAGTTTTCTTAGATTGCATTGTGAATTAAATTTAAATTCTGCTTTAATTATAACACGATTAATGGTAAAATAGTTGAAATTCAAAAATAGTAAATAAAAATAAATAAAAAATAAATAAATACATAACAAAATAACAACTTAAAATTTGTAAAATAAAATAAAAGCTTTTATATGGCGTACAATCATAAAAGATATAATTATTATATAAAAAGTGTATTGCATGCTTTCTTGAATTTCATGAGTAAGATTAAGGGTAATTTCTATATAATTATTTATGGATTACTAGTTGTAATATAATGTGGGGTGTTCAGGTGTTAATACCAATACTCGGAACTCCGTGTTGTGATTATATTCAGCGCGGTCCGTCCAAACCAGCTTTCCTAATCTAAGTGTATCTGATCTAGTTTCGTTCATTTGTTTCGTTTGTTACAACTGTAAATTATATTTTTATTTTGCACCAAGGTATTGTATATATCACTAGTCTTCCAATTCATGGCATAAATTATTGTTATAAATAATTTAGAAAAAAGATTCTGACAAATGTTTTATGGACTAGTACTATGACTGAGAATGTAAACAGAACAGCGAACCATCTTTATTGGTAATAGAAATATATCACCTTAATATAATTCAGAAATGTATAAAAACAAAATTATACAGCTCATTATTTTATTGAAAATAAAATCACCATAACACTTTCATGGAAATTTTTAAAATCAGTAGTTATAATTTTTGTTTGCCTGTTCTTGTCTTGTGTTGCTGTTTCTGTCGTAACACTTTATTGAGTCGTGTACCATACTGGGTTTTTCAGGTACAAATTTCTCTTTTTTATTCCATATATTTTTTCATTTAAATAAAAGAAATTTGTTGGATATTAATTTATTATTACAAAATATTGGAAGAGAAGACAAAAACAAAAATTGATATCACGTCCTAGAAAGATCAAAATTAGGAGTTAAATTCTTCTTTGTTATAATTGTTTTAAAATATTTGTTCTTTTAGTTGCAAAATTATTTTTAATTCTCATTCAGAAATACCTGAAATCTTTTAAATTTACTTTAAGATGAGGGATAAGATTTTGTGGTTTGGCTGTTTTAATGTTATCATGAAATACATCTTAAAATGATAAATTACAGCTGTATTGCTTTCGTATATAAATCTGAAGTTTGTGTTAAAACAAAGTGACAATAAATAGCATTTGAAAAGTATGGACATTATTGTTCAACAAAATATGTAGAATAAAACACAAATAATTTTTGAACTGAATGCTTTAGAGGTATTCTAAACAGGTTGTTTAACAGGGAAATAAATGGAGTCTTTGGAAATATGAGCTTTATGTCTTTTAGTCTTTCTGCCGCATGATACTTTTGAATTTTATGAATAATGCATTCAAAGGTAGCACTTGGCAATTTTTACAACACTGTTGTTTCCTTTTTAGAGAATGACATGTAATGTTGTTCATGACTGTATGTTCGTAAATAAATTCAGTTTTACAAGTAGGCTTTACAAGTATACATTATAATACAAGTGTAGCAGCGTGCTTGTTACCTCATTAGGAGTACTTGACGTTAATATGACAAGAACAATTTATAATTTTTCTAATCTTTTGAATTCTGATGTACAATCTAATTAATCGTGTTAAATCGTTCTATATAACACCGTGATTACCACACGCGGTCAATATTAAATATTCTTCCAATCAAAACACAGTCTATAATGTTTCAGAGACTAACAATTCTATGCTTATATGGACCGATCAAAAGCAATCGGAAATTGTCTCAAATTGGTTCCCTGTCGGAAGTTAGATGCTGTTCCGGTAGACATTATCGGTTCGTTAACTACAAATTTGAACACATTTTGTAACTAATCTTACATGTGTTGTTCGTCTTTGTAAATGAAGCAGAAAAGTATTCGAGCAAAACAAATAAAAAAGCAATCATTTTTAATTTAACTCATTTTTGTATCTTTAGATACTTGTCAATTTGTCTTTTAGTATGGTATACTGTTTTACATTTATCATCATTTATTTCTTAATTATATAATTTGAAGGTGATAAATCATCCAATATCAATAAATACTCGTTAAATACGGATGTCTCTATTGGTTGTCTCGATACCCTTGTAGCATTTAGATGAACCTTTGCACAAAACAAAATAAAAAAAAAAGGTGCGTACTTCAAGAAAAAAACATGAAGAGTACAGAGTACATAATAGTCATGTTATACATTATTAGTACATATATACTTTGTATACTTTTTACAACATTTAAACTATACAAATTTGCCATGGCAACAACACAATTACGACCAAGAATTAAATAAAAGCACTAAACTTGTGACGTACAAGTGAGATCAGCAAAATCTCAATGACATATATTTTATATATATGTAACAGGGTATATTCAATTTTCTGTATGAGTTTTTATAATAACTTGAAATCTCCAAATTATGACCAAGGGAAAATGTCAATATTACTAAACCTGTTTTAATTTTACCACACTAGACGACTGTTTCAACATTTACTTCTTTATAATTAGTGCTTATTAACAGTTTAATATGATAACTGTAACATTCATAATATTACCGGTTAACAAGTAGTCAATCAGTGTTTTATATAAAAGTACATTTATACAACTATTATGCATAAAAACAATAAGAAAATATAAATTTTATAAATATATTAACAAAAACAAACATACCGCCCCAATTTAAGATCACAATTCGAAAATCATGTTAAAAATAATGTAAACTTTATTTCCACAAACTTGAACTGAGTACTACTAATATATTATACATTTTATATAATCTTATATTAAATCCAAATCCAAAAAATAAAAGTACAGCCTTTGAAATCCCGAAGACTAAGTTTAAACACGTAAATATCCGCCAGAGAAGTGAGAACGTGTTTTTCGGATTGATAAGCCTCCCTGTTAAACTAGCCATTCCTGCCACGTTTGTAATCATAATTTAAAATGAAAAGAACATACGATCATATACCTCAAATACATCCAGGGTACAGACATCATATTTATCAACAATATTGTGGAGACGGCCATAACACTTTTTGAGGGCCTTGATAGGTCTAAGCTTGAAATATCCTTTTTCCGACAATTAATTTTTAAGAACCTTACCTTGTTAAATAAAGTTTTATTCCTAGGCTAAGCTCTTCGATAGCATAGTAATTGTGAAACAAATACACAATAAGCAGAAGAGGTATATTGTTGCATAGAAAAGGAATGTTGACAATAAAAAGAATTAAAGTCCTCACGTTTGTCAAATACCTACAAATGTTACATTCCGTGAGTGCCATTATATAATACTTATACAGTATAAGTCTAAATATGAAGCAGACTTTGAAGACACAGTAGTGTATTTCTAGTTCACTAAGAATGTTTATAGACATATAGTTATTAAAAGTTTATCCTCTCCGGTTTGATAGATTATATTTATTGAATTTATTCAATTGACAAGTCTGTTGACTTATTAAAAGCATACACAGAAAACATGAAGACAAAATGTTTGTATTATTGTGAAATAGAACATACAGTTGTCTATATGGGATTATAATAATACAATAATAAATATCAATTTGAATTGAATTCTCGAGTATGAACGTTCTGAATAACGAAGGTTCAGGGATGTTTGATGGTTTAGAATCCCCATAGCAAATGCTGATTTTAGTTAATTTTAATCACATAGTTTAATGTTCTTTTAATACTTTCACTCAATTTTGATTACACACATTGCGGGTGTAGCTAGTTAAACAGGAGGTAATTACCTTTCCAGGGCACCTGGCCTTCTTTCCATGGCAGAAGCTCACGCGATATCATATGTCAGTTTCTTCTAGATATTTATGATTATGTACACGTTTAATCACAAAAAGTGTCTTATGTTGTAAATTATTTCATTTTCTTAGAGAAATATTAAAAAGCAATTAAATATGACAACTGCAATAATGGCTAATGTCAATACCCCGCCTGGCATTATTATATAGAAATCAAAAACAAACATACTAATTCATGTGAAAATAAAAATCCAGAAGAAAAAAATATCAGTAGTACAAGTACAGCACATGCACATCTGACTATTGCTGTATCTGAGAGTAAATATACATGTATATATAATTATATAAGGAGTATATTTATGAAATTAATATGTCTATCAAGTGACAATCGAAACAGAGAAAATTAATCTCCGTTAAAGTTAAGTACCGTAAGATAATCCATAAATCGACATATTGTTAGCGTGTAACTAACCCTCCTCTACATCAAATTATTGTCCAGAAACTAAGATACATCACATACATAGACACGATAGAAGTCTGGAACCATTCCTAATCTTATCTCATGATTTAGTTATTGTTTATTTATTAATTGTTGATATCTATTGCATAGAAAAATCTTAAAACTCTAGTAACTTCTGTAACTAAGGTATACTCCCTCATGCAAAGTATTACCTTAGCTTAATTTAAAATATATTTTGGTCCTTTGGGTAGCTTTTCAACATCTTCAAATAATTTTGGTTTCATAATTTTGGTCCAAGCACTACTGATGAGGAATTGTATTCTGAAACGGCCGTCTAGTGCTGTAAAATTAAAACTGGTATAATATGTAATTTGAACCATTGTCTTAGAGATAGTTTTTGTAACTCATTCCCCATCAGTTCTTTAAAATCAATTACTACATCATTAGATATCCTTGATAGACAATATTTGAATGTATGAAAAGCATTGCTTCTACCACTGCCACCATTGTTGTCAGAATCTATGAAGAAAAATTACATTGATACCTCCATTTCATTTCTACTATTTGAAAACAAAACCTGCCACTGGTTGTTAGAAAAGCTAAATAGTTATGGCCGTACTACATCACTAGATAAACTTGGTAAACATACTGGTGTCATACATTATTCGTCTATTTTAAAAACGTTGTTCCCACCGCTGCCACCATTATGGATGGAGTCGGTGGTCAAATTGATATCGACGATTTATATCTATTATTTAAAACTGAATTTACCACTAACTGTGAAATAAGCGGAAGGGACATGTAAATGTGACGCAAATATAAATATTTAAAATTTCAAATATAAAATGAAAACGAAATCTGAATGTTGGAATCTTTTTGTGCATAAAATGTGTAATTCTCTACAGATATAACCGTATTTACATAAAATATATTGGCGTTTGACATACAACAGCGATATTAACTCAATGCCAGAGCATTAATGCTATTGTAATTGTAGTACATAAATACTCCAGCGATACTTGGAAGGCACCAGAGACAACAAAGTGTTGTAATAATGTATCCAAATAACAGTTTTAATCACTAATCGGCAAAATGAAAGAGAAATAAAAGCTAAAGGAATGAGAGAATTATTGATGCATACCTATATCGGGTTCAATAAAACAGACAATAGGTCTTGTCATGCAAACATCGCTCAATTGATTCTCAGGAAGCATTGTTATAGTTATAGTCGATACAAACTGGAGGCTACATAAAGACGTTATCTACGGAATTATTTAAAACTCAAGTAATGAAGTCAATCTAATGACTTCCTCTCATTGTTCTATGTCAACTTACAGAATACATTAGTACATCATAACAGATCAATTATGACATCAAACACGAGCAGGAAAATGCATTTCATATATTAAAGAAATTACTTTTTCGTTATCAATGAAATAACAACTAAAATAGCAAGTCATTATTGCATCGACGGTGAAGGATAGCTACTTGTATAGTATCTTACATTTATAAACAATTCTAAACAATAAGATAATTAAATATTTTAAATAATAGTTTTTCCATCAAACGTCCGCAAGAAGGCATCCATCCTTACACCACAGGTAAATTACTTGGTTACTAAATGACGTCACAGTATAAGATACTAGACCAAATCGGATTTGCACACACACACACACACACTGTAAACACATATTGAGACTTATTATGATAAATCTGCCTGATAAGTTATGTGACAAATAAGTATTTAGTTTGATGTAAGACGGGGTACTGTTTAAAAGACTAGATGTAACGAACATTGTTTTTCTTTCAGAGGTTAAACGATCGCTACTGAACCCATCAAATTATGTTTATGTCATATACCATTTTTAATTTAATCATAAAATACATCAAAAAAGTGTATTGTCATATACTATTATTTAATGTATTTTATGATTAAATTAAAAAAATGATATATGACATATTCAAGTTACAAGTTTTAATTTGGCATCGACACCATCTTGGTATTTGTGAAATAATCTTGATTTGCAAACGTGTTAGCCTACACCACAACTCGCTGCTTCTTTCGAATCCCATTCGGCAGAGACACTTATAGAATAAGTTTCTCAGTTTTGGCAAAAGTCTGCGTATTTTTCCAAGCACTCAAGTTTTCACCACCAACCCTAACCACGCCATTACTTTTGTTCGCTCTACATAATTCTGATTCTGTGAGACCCCAGTGGCAAGGTCAAACATATTTGCCACAGATTGTGTGGATTCCTGTTTTAGTATAAAAACTTATTGTCTACTTAGTAATTGTGACTAAAATAGTCTTTTTACTTGACAATAGTTTATCAGAGAAGAACCAGAAATACAGGCGTGTGATATAAAATAAGACTTTATATCACAATAAACGGGACAGTTGATCGTTTAAGATACTGTATTATTTAATTTGATGTAATATTTACTTCTCTCTATGGATATGTTTTATTTCTCTCCAAAGGCCTGATAGTTTGTTAATTTGATAGTTTTTTGTGTCGATCGTGAAAGTCGGATCATAACTCGCTGATAAAGAACAATTATATCTACCCTCTGTGTATTAAACTCTCAAAATGAAATTAACACAAATGTACCTTTGTCAGAAATACAATCCTGATCTAACCATTACGCCGTAAAGATCAACTACGAATTGTAAAACACGCACTTTATGTTCACGATATTCACGACCTAGTTACAAATTACGGACGTCGATATGAACATAATAACATACGGGAATAAACATGGTTTTACAAAAGGACAAATTCCAGCTGTTTTCAGATATTTTAAATACAAAGATTTGATTTTCCCCCCCCAATAGATTAAAAAAAAGAAATAACGTCATGTGCCCATGGGCTTGGAGCACTGCATGTGCATTTGCTTCTCCACAGTCAGTGAATGTTGTTTCCATTATGACCGGAGTCCAGACAACATTTAAAGATGTCAATGATTTAAAGGTGGCAGTCCATAAAAAACATTCCAAAGGTTATTCACGTCAAATGTCACCGTTTGTTGATGTTACTTGCACGGTTAACTAGGGAATGATTTGTCTCACTTCCCTGGTGGAAGTTCTGTCCTGTCTAACCTAACTTGTCAGTTCCAAAGTTTTTACTTTGCTTCTGGATTGTGATATCGGGCATGGATTAGTATGTTTGTTTTTGATTGTCAAAAAGCGGGTGAAAAGGATGTAAAAATGGCGTATGAAATAAATGTATAATTCATAAATTATTGTGAGAAATGAAAAAATTATCGAGTTTATTGTCAATGAACCTCACCTATATGACTGATTGCAAGTAATTAAACGATAGTTAAATGTTCGTTAATTAGTGCAATATAATGTTGTGAACGATATGTGTAATAAATATTGACAATCTGTAGTACCAAATCCTGAATATTGAAATTGGGATTCTGAAAAATCTTTAATGACAGAATAATTAGAAAAATGGTCTGACTCTACTTGATTGTCACAACAATACAGACAGAATTGTTGGCTTATGATTCTACCTACTTCTATATCTAACGGTAAACAACCACGCCAATAACTAGATAGGATTCTAAACATGACACCGCGTTTCTTACTCAGAAAGGGGTTGTGTTTATAAAATTAATTATATTTATTTTTTATTGTGATTTAATTTGTTAACAAGTCATTATTATTAATTTTTATTTGGATGTGTATGAAAAAGAGAAACACGAAAAAATGGCACCTCAAACATATCCATGGCAGTTTTGGATACAAGATACTGCCATAAAAAATTAAGGACCTGCATGCATCAGCTTTGCCCTGTGTCAACAATTCATTTGTATTGTATAAAAATCTGTAGATAAAGCAAGCTCTACCATAGCGTACCGATTATGGAAGAAATACACTTATTTATACAGGTTTATTACTGCATAGAAAAGGAAAGTTGACTTAGAAAAAAATAAAGCCTTTAAGTTTGTCCTTGGTTTCTAATGTGGGTGTCATAAATCCATAAGTCCAAAAACGAATCAGAACTTGAAGAGTTAGTTGCATCTTTATTTTAATCAACAAACTTCCATAAAGTCAATCAACTAGCGAACTGAAATAACGTCAGCCATGACCAGATTTGACAGTGGAACGCCATCATAGATACCACTGGTGGTGAAACTTAGAAACTTATCATAATTAACAACATAGCAGTCAGTACTTGTCGTGTGGTGTCAGCAATTTTGTTGGGTATTTACCATTCTACCATTTTAAACAAAAAATAAATCGTTTTAAACAAAATCATTTGTCATAAGACGCCTGAAGTTGAATTTTAAATGTATTTAGTATTGTTCTAGAGTAATTTACATACTTTTTATCACGAAGACAGTCGACGTTTTCAGACAAAAATGATATGACATAATTTCTGATCCGTTTTGTTAACTCGATATTTGGGTTTATTAATGACATAATTTATCTGTATGTTTGTATTGTAGCAGTTAAAAAGAGATTCATACATATAATTCGGAAACACAGAGATAATTAGGCGCCTAATAATAGATTTGAAATAAAATTTCAGTCTTTATGATAAATGTATCTAGTTTGAATACCGGCCTGTCGTCAGTTTTATTTGGATGACATACATGGTACAAAATCACAAATATAAACAATAAAGGATTCCGGAACAAGAATGAAATATAACATATTAAAATATATAAATCAACATGAAGTTACAAATGTCAATTAAATAATTAATTGATTCAATTAATAAATATAAATTACAAGAAAATCAAATATAATATAATGTAATATAATACAATATAATATGTGAGTGTGTGTCAGGTAAAGTATAGTTATATAGTAAATCGTTTTGATTGTAAAATAAATTCTTGAACAGATAGAAATAAAACGCCTTGTCGTTAGGTATGTGCTAGTGTTGTCAATGTTGATTGTAATTGTATATTGCTATAGGTGGATTAAATGTTTTAGATGTATAAAGGGACTATTGTTGAAATCCAAAACAAATATACCAATCCATGTCCAAACCAAAATCCAAAAGCAAATTAAAAAAAATGAAAAATGGCAAATTCAGTTAAAAACGTGAACTTCGACCAGGGAAATGAGTTCATGTCCTCTGCAAGGGTAAATGTATTCTTTTGTTGTACTGTGTTTCGGTTGTTTTGCTTGTTTCTATGGTAACATCAATGCGCAAAGTTTATCTTCCTCATCGCATAAAATTGTCTCTGAGTTGTCATTCACTAATAGTAAGATTTTTATATGCCAGTCTTATGACTGCCTTGCTTTATTTTATTTATCTTATTTTATGTCATTAATGAATTCATTAATTAAGTCGGCCCGTAACGAAGTTCGGGAGCGACTTATTGTTATTGTGTTGATTCTTATTATTTTTCACTTCCGTAATTTGTTTTGTACAGAATTTTTCTCAAAAACGGCAAGAGCTACAAACTTGAAAGTTTCTACAAATGTAAAGTGTCATATGAAATAGACATGTTGACTTTTATGACTTTTTGTGTTGTCATGGTAACAAATACCGAGAGGTGGTTGGGCAATTTATTCAAATTTAAACCTTTATTAAAACTTGTATGTTAGGATTACTACCAATAAACTATATATGTTCTTGGATATTGTAAACATTGTGACATGGCTAATCCAACTATGACATAATATTTACCTTTGAGCACTTTGAGTCGAACCATTTTGGACCCGAAAATCACTTTTTTTATCATAATAACAATCGCCTATACTCTCTATATATTATTGATCAGCATAATATATGTAATCCAAATATATTTACCCAGGATCTATTTTGGACCAGACCATTTTAGACCCAATCAATATTTCCTACATTATTAAAATAATGGACCATAATCCATATAGTCCATATATTATATAAAAGAGGATCCAAAACTCATATTTGACCACACAAAAGTTTGGGGCCTGAGCAACTTATTTTCCAAGTGGCTTTCAACTTCAAAGTCTAGTTTTATTAATATTTATCTTTTTAATATTTTTTTTCTCACTTTTCTTTGATAACTTTGGCATAATACAAATGTTATAAGCATATATGGTGTTTTATTACAATTATTGTAGGTCAGTTCAATGTTTTAATACGGAAAATAGAAGCAAACCCAGAAGAATGGAACTTAGAGGATGATACACTAGACATGATACGACGGCTTCAGAAACTAGCTGCTGATATCAGTGATAAAGCCACACCCTACATAGCCACCTTCACCCCTAAATATTACGCAGGTAGGTAAACGACAGCTTCAGAAACTAGCTGCTGATATCAGTGATAAAGCCACACCCTACATAGCCACATTTACACCTAAATATTACGCAGGTAGGTAAACGACAGCTTCAGAAACTAGCTGCTGATATCAGTGATAAAGCCACACCCTACATAGCCACATTTACACCTAAATATTACGCAGGTAGGTAAATGACGGCTACAGAAACTAGCTGCTAGTATCAGTGATAAAGCCACACCCTACATAGCCACCTTCATCCCTAAATATTACGCAGGTAGGTAAACGACAGCTTCAGAAACTAGCTGCTAGTATCAGTGATAAAGCCACACCCTACATAGCCACCTTCACCCCTAAATATTACGCAGGTAGGTAAACGACAGCTTCAGAAACTAGCTCCTGATATCAGTGATAAAGCCACACCCTACATAGCCACCTTCACCCCTAAATATTACGCTGGCAGGTAAATGACGTCTTCAGAAACTAGCTACTGATATCAGTGATAAAGCCACATCCTACATAGCCACCTTCACCCCTAAATATTACGCTGGTAGGTCAACGACGTCTTCAGAAACTAGCTCCTGATATCAGTGATAAAGCCACACCCTACATCGCTACCTTTACACCTAAATATTACGCAGGTAGGTAAATGACAGCTACAGAAACTAGCTCCTGATATCAGTGATAAAGCCACACCCTACATCGCTACCTTTACACCTAAATATTACGCAGGTAGGTAAATGACGGCTACAGAAACTAGCTGCTGATATCAGTGATAAAGCCACACCCTACATAGCCACCTTTACACCTAAATATTACGCAGGTAGGTAAATGACGGCTACAGAAACTAGCTGCTGATATAAATGATAAAGCCACACCCTACATCGCTACCTTTACACCTAAATATTACGCAGGTAGGTAAATGACGGCTACAGAAACTAGCTGCTGATATAAGTGATAAAGCCACACCCTACATAGCCACCTTCACCCCTAAATATTACGCAGGTAGGTAAATGACGGCTACAGAAACTAGCTGCTGATATCAGTGATAAAGCCACACCCTACATCGCTACCTTTACACCTAAATATTACGCAGGTAGGTAAACGATGGCTTCAGAAACTAGCTGCTGATATCAGTGATAAAGCCGTACCCTACATAGCTACCTTCACCCCTAAATATTACGCTGGTAGGTAAATGACGACTTCAGATACTAGCGCCTGATATGAATGATAAAGCCACACCCTACATAGCCACCTTCACCCCTAAATATTACGCTGGTAGGTATACGACGGCTTCAGAAACTAGCTCCTTATATAAATGATAAAGCCACACCCTACATAGCCACCTTCACCCCTAAATATTACGCTGGTAGGTATACGACGGCTTCAGAAACTAGCTCCTTATATAAATGATAAAGCCACACCCTACATAGCCACCTTCACCCCTAAATATTACGCTGGTAGGTAAATGACGGCTTTAGAAACTAGCTCCTTATATAAATAATAAAGCCACACCCTACATAGCCACCTTCACCCCTAAATATAACGCTGGTAGGTAAATGACGGCTTCAGAAACTAGCTCCTGATATAAGTGATAAACCCACGCTATATAGAGCTACATTTACACCTAAATATTACGCAGGTAGGTAAATGACGGCTTCAGAAACTAGCTCCTGATATAAGTGATAAACCCACGCTATATAGAGCTACATTTACACCTAAATATTACGCTGGTAGGTAAATGACGGCTTTAGAAACTAGCTCCTGATATAAGTGATAAACCCACGCTATATAGAGCCACATTTACACCTAAATATTACGCAGGTAGGTAAATGACGGCTTCAGAAACTAGCTCCTGATATAAGTGATAAACCCACGCTATACAGAGCTACATTTACACCTAAATATTACGCAGGTAGGTAAATGACGGCTTCAGAAACTAGCTGCTGATATCAGTGATAAAGCCACACCCTACATAGCCACCTTCACCCCTAAATATTACGCAGGTAGGTAAATGACGGCTTCAGAAACTAGCTGCTGATATAAATGATAAAGCCACACCCTACATAGCTACTTTCACCCCTAAATATTACGCTGGTAGGTAAATGACGGCTACAGAAACAAGTGATATTTAAAGCCACCTTTACACCTAAATATTACGCTGGTATGTAAACCGCCGTATGTTTTGTAACTGTGAAGATGAAATTGTAATGATTGGTCTCCCGCAATTATCACCACAGTGTTTTACTGTTGAATTAGGGTTTCTATGACCAAAAATGATTGATGTGTTATAATGGAAACATGTCACGAACAGATAACTCGTGACCGCACATGATCCACCCTTCAGTATGCAAGAACACTTGAGACTTGCAGTCTATTTATGGATATTATGTAACAATGACCTTGATATCTGGCCATATCTTTTTCCGTATCTCAAATCTGGCACTTTTTACAGTAGTTTAGGATACTACAAATGAAAAGTTTTGATAAATTAGAATATAGATGTAACATGCTTAGAATGCTCTTTAAAATGACACCTTAAATTTATAAATATCACGAAAACTAATAAAATTTAAAATTTTCTAGGTTACAATAAAGGACTGATTGTTAAACTGTAGCCTGGATATTTAAGCCAAGCTAAATGTTTGTATTTCGTTTTATAGGAATTGGGCCTTTGTTAAGAAAAAACTTCTGGGAATTGGATTATCCTAGTAGAAGTTTTCCCAACTCCGTATCGATATGGAATTACAAAGAAGGGGAAGCTGTACATGAGAGGGATTCCGACGCTTGTCTTGGAGAACTATTTGGAACAGGGTAACTATGGTTAGCTTTCTTACCTAAAAGTTAAATGGCTGCTCTTACTTGCCCCTCCTGTGAGTTCCGAGTCACGGATCATTTTGCTTCTAACCACCCAAGAGAAGGCTTTATCGTAGGTATTTCTGCTTGAAGTCTGCAACACCGTGTTATATTATAATTCAAAGTCTTTCGCGACGGGAATGTTTACAGAGACAAGGGTCTGCTTTTTGTTCTTAATAATACAGTACATGTGCACATGTATTGTTTGTGTAACCGTATTTGACGCCGTCTCGATATAAGTGAGTTTATCTTGACAGGTACATGTACATAAACTCGTCATTCATTTCTGATTTTGCTGATTTTTCAATCACGTTTTTATAAACTCCGAGACACCAAGCTGATGTTATCCTGTAATTTATAAACAACTCTGGTGTGAGATGATAAACCTTCTAATCTCCTGACATTGACACTTTACATTCATTATATTGCTCAAATCCCCTGCCGTAATCCATCTCAACAATGAGGCTGAAATTGACATATGTCTACCGAGCTAAAAACAGATACAGTGATCTCTCAAGCTGAAAATGAGCGAACGTCAAACAGAAAATATATATACGTTTTAGAATAAGTAGTCGATAGCTTTGTAATTAAAATTTGATGAAAATACAAAACAATTCCTAACGATTTTTTAAGACTATATAATATGTATAGTATCGTTGTTTTTTTCACCTTTATCAAATGTTTTATCAAATATGCCGTAAGTCTTTCCTAAATTCACTTTTGATAATGTTTTATCAAATAAAGTCGCTCCTTAATTTTTCAAGTTTAGAATTGAATCTGACAGATTTGACGATTAATAGAAATGTTAAAATATTATATGAAAATGCGTCAAAAATATCACTTTGGTTATTAAATGGTGGGAGATCAGATTCACTGAACTCCGTGTTTAAAATCTTATAATATAATCACAAATTTAATGAAACCACACAAAGTATAAACCTGACAACAAACTACATAGGCGTTATACAACGGAACAAGCTGCTTAAAAATAAATCGTTGACGCAAGTGTATTCCACGCCTAGGATGATCAAGGCCTTCAAACACTCTGTATCCAAAATTACCATAAATATATTTGACGTCCCATAGTTCCATGTTCTTATCATTCCCAATTCTGATTACACACACGGCGGATGTAGCTAACTGAAAAAGAACACCCGGTCTCACTTTTCTGGTGGAGGTTCAGGTGTTTAACCTTATATGCCAGCTTAAAAACTCACTTTTTATTTGATTTTTGATGGTTTGGACGTGACATGGGTTGGTATGTTTGTTTTTGATTGACTTAGAAGGGATGACACACACACACACACACACACACACACACACACACACACACACACACACTTCTGTGTGGGATCGTTTTCACAGATCTATCTTGGGTTAAGTCAAAGTTATACGTGAGACAAGTCCTGCTTCATTACTTAACTCGTTCGGACTCGGGAGAAGCCGGACTTTTTACATAACAAAAAAAAAACCATAATGCTGACTGTACTTTATATGTTAAGAACCTCTGATTTATGATATAGACCCGATAAATCACCAGTGACCACTGGACATTACGATGTCCACCAACAGTAGCATATACCACGATAGACAAATGACTTTATTTTAAATTCAATGACGGATACAATCAATCATTCATCATATATATATATTTGTAGGGATATTAACGTATTTATTGTTTACCCTATGTTTTACAAATTGATGCATAGATACAAAGTCTTTAACAAAACATGATGCCGAAATATTGCTCAGCCATGACAACATGTCTGCTGTTCTAAACAACACCCACCCGTTTTGTGATAAATTCTTAATTAAAATCATCGATTATAAAGTAAATACAGCGACCATACATGTCTTATACTGATAAATGCATTTAATATTCACACATAACACATGTTTTCATTCAAGTATTTTTTTATGTTTGAACAATAAATAAGTGAATATACGAACTGTTATGTTGTACGGATATTGTGAAAACATTGTCTCCAACCTAACTACTTGCATACATCACCAGATGCTGGATAATAAACTGGACATTTTGGTACACTTCATATAGATCAACATTTCTCTTCTTTTTATCCAAAGTCTATAAACATTTACATGTTGAAAGTATACATCTACACTGGTCATGATCAAATGCCTTAATTTTTATGCCTCAAACTAAACTTATTAACAAGTTTTATATGACACAGATTTGTTAAGCCAATTGTATTATATTTTGTGGTGTAAGTGTGAACACAAACTTTGTTGTATGACTACGATAGTTTATTACTGTATTTTCATAAATTCAGTGCACATGGAAAATGCAAGAACAAAGTTGTATTTTCCAACAAACTCACAAAAAATTGTCAAAACTTAATACAAAATATACTGACCTAATAGGGAAAATATTTTTCATTCATGAAAAAGAAAACTTAATTCTGTACATAGAGCAATTTTTTAACTTTTTAACAAAACAACAAATATGACTATGTCAAAATTATCCCTTCTGTACCTTCGTACTTAGAGCAACTATAAACGTTATGTCCTAATTTGAATATACATGATGATCACACCTGGAAAAAACCTGAGCAACAATGACCTACCTGACCCTAAATGCCCTTATGTAACTTTGAATAAGTCCCAATTGGTGTATAAACTTGATCAAATTTCTAAGCTTTTTGCAAAATTTCTCTATGTACAGAAGAACTTATAATGCCATAATGTTTGTAATTAAAAATATAATTTGGTTAGGTCAGTGCATTTTAAATGCATTTCATTGATAGTTTAATGGAAACATTTTCAATTAAAAGAAATAAAAAATAAAAACCATGTGCCATCAATTTATAGAAATACAATAGTGTGTTATTCTATGATGACGAGATTTGATTTATATATACTATATATTTGTTTGTTACAGAGAATATTCTAATAGTGTGTTATTCTATGATTACTAGATTTGATTTATATATAATATATATTTGTTTGTTACAGAGAATATTCTAATAGTGTGTTATTCTATGATGACGAGATCTGGCTTATATATATATATATTTGTTTGTTACAGAGAATATTCTAATAGTGTGTTATCATCTATGATGACGAGATCTGATTTATATATAATATATTTGTTTGTTACAGAGAATATTCTAATAGTGTGTTATTCTATGATGACGAGATCTGGCTTAAATATAATATATATTTGTTTGTTACAGAGAATATTCTAATAGTGTGTTATCATCTATGATGACGAGATTTGATTTATATATAATATATTTGTTTGTTACAGAGAATATTCTAATAGTGTGTTATTCTATGATTACTAGATTTGATTTATATATAATATATATTTGTTTGTTACAGAGAATATTCTAATACTCCCTGTGATATAACAGCAGCCTGCTGGAAACTGATGACGACAAAAGGTTATAATGGATACTCACTCTCTCATGAAATATTCTACTTGGAAATCGGACAGTTGGTAAGGATTTACTTTAATCGAAAACCAACTTGGTATAAATATATAGATATTGGACGCTTTGACCAAGTGGTCATATCACAACGTCTCCCAATCTTCGAATCCCTCTCAGGCAGATCAGAAACATATATAAATATCGATCGCAGTGGTATAGATATAATTGATTTGAAAATAGCATTGACCAAATGTATACAACTAATAAATAAGCGATCGGAAATACTTACAATCTTCTGACATGATAGTAATCGTTATCTGGTTTTTTTCCATATCACTGTCGGTTACGACAAAAGGTTATAAAAATGTCATGAAACAGCACTATAGCCTACAATAATAAAAAAACAAACATACCAATACATGTCCAAACACAATGCCAAAGTAAAGTAAAATCAATGAAACTGGCAAATTAGGTAAAACACGTGAACTTCCTCAAGAGAAATGAGGCTAGGTGCTCCGGAAGGGTAAAATCTTCCTTTTTAGCTAGCTTCGCTCGCCTCATGTGTACTTAATCTTGGGAACATGGAACTATGGAGTAAATTGCAATATCCGGTTTAGTTTCTAGGTGTTCATCCATACTTTACAAAGCTTTAGTTTTGGGATTTCCCTTCAGGCATGTAGTTATATAAGTCCCATCTGTACGTGCCCTGGGATGTTATTAAGACCCTACAGATAATGTTCTTGAAAACTGTTTTACAGGCAGGATGTATAAATCAAATGGAACGCATGCGCAGACTTCATAAACAGCCAAAATTGGATCAGTTACAAGTAACATTTTGTGCCAATATGTTGAGTGAAACTAAAATGATAGCAGATAACGGATACAACCCCCGGAGACAGGATCTGTTTATGGAGGACGGTCAGTAGATAATATATTGTTCTGTTGGAATGTTTGCTTGCTTAGATTATGTAGTAAAGTCTTTCTTTTACTAAGCTGTACATAATATGGGTGCTAGAACCCCTCTCTAACACTGAATATCAATTAAGACCAGTTTACTGAGGATTTATTCATAATGCCATGTACCACTTTTTGAATTTAATTTAAATTACATCCAAAAAGTAATATTGTTATATACCACATTTTGAATGTATTTTATGATTAGCCTAAATTAAAAAAGTGGTATAAGACAATATTATAACATGCCCGACCCTTTTTCTTTGATTTATTTGTTCTCACTTTCTCATCCTAACTCCACTACCTGTTTTAACAACTCTGGTAACATCGTTGGTAATATGTCCAAAATACAGTATACAAAATAATAAAACACAACAAAAAACAAATAACTGACTATAGTTCCAGGGGGGAAGTATTTGAAAATAAATACGGACTTTATTGTTCTCTAGGTTTTTAAAACATGTCAAACTGGTAAGATTGTTAAAGTGCGTTATAAAGGGGGGGGGGTACCAACTTCTATCACTCGCCATTCGTTCATCATATATCTTTCATTGCCTCGACGAGCAAGGCGGCAGTGACATTTCTGTCGGAATTTTCGGAATTGTTTCATTTATTTAGGTACTGAAATATTGATTTACGGTTATTGTGATCTTTCAACTTAATAATATAATCACTACCAGTGTATCGATAAAAATCAGATGATGGTTGTGTTTTACATTTCAAATCCCTGCCTTCTACAACATGACAGTTGTGTGTGACGTCACTAGATGTAACAGCCATGTTACCTGACTACGTTTTCATTTTGCTACGAATCAGCGTGGCGTGATGTATTGCTTACGTCATATATTTGCCGGTTAATTATGTTCTAATTATCTGATTAGGATTTATTACACATGTAAAGGAGAAAACACATTGTTAATTTAACTGTTTTATGTTAAATATGAATGCCACTAGAACATTTGCTATGCAGCTCATTCCAAAAAGAAATATCACCCCCTAATTTCCATAAAGACACGTCACCGCTAGTATAAAAATAGCAGGAAGTAAATACAACAAAATGCATTTCATTTAGAAGTGACTTAGATTCTGTGACATTGTTTGGTATCAACACAATCAATTTACAGCTAGACATTTGTCCAAGCACCAATTGCTTGAATAGCAGCTTTAATACTAGGAGGGAGTCTGCTATACACATATTGACATTTTGATTTCTTGATTTTATACAACCACGTGATCAATACCTCTTAACGTTTGTGTGGAACATTTTGGAAAACGTCAACGTTACAAATTGCCGGAATAACGTCGTTTTTACGGGAAAGCGTCATATTGTGCGATTCCATTGGAAACAAGCGTTTCACAGACATATTAGAAGGTATCACGTGGTACAGCGGCGAATTCTATTGCTTTTTAACAGACTGCCAAAGCTCTGTAGGCGATTTCTGAATATCTTTGGCTTCTTTCTTTTTTAGGGACCCAAAAAAGTCTCAATTGAACTCATATGAGGAGAATTTCTCTGCCAGTCAGGGAAATTTCATTTTCCTTCTTTGAAGCAGGATTTTTGTTCAAAGAAGGAAAATGATCTCTTCTTGAAATATGTTTCTGAAATTTTACAAAGTATTACATGATTTGCTTATTTCTTTGGAATATTTTCAGCACAGATTGAGTAATTACTTCAAAACCAAAATTGACCTTATGCCTACTTGAAGCAAAAGTTTTAAAATAGATTTATTTGTGTATGTTTATTATGTATGTTTTGTTGTAAAAGAATGTTATGACGTGACTGTTATATTTGTAAAAAGAGCCAATAAAAAAAGAAATGTCATTGTTTCTTGTACGTACTTCACAGTGATAAATACTGCTCAAGTTTATGTTCGGGGAATTATGTCATATTAAGGCGTAGGTATACTTAAGAAGGTTACTGACACCTTAAATGATAACCCAACCAAAAATATACATCAGATGATTTACGAATTCATTGTGAATGTTTGGTTCTTCCCGAAAAACAGCAAGACCTTGGTCTTACTTATGCACCTAAATTGACGAAGCATTTTCTTAAAACAATGAACATTTCTACCCTTGACTGGCTGGCCTGGAAATTTTTGCAATATGACTTCAATTGAAAAATTATGTGATCAAAAACAAACATACTAATTCATGCCCGAATCATAATCCAGAAGCAAAGTAAAAACTTTGGAACTGACAAGTTAGGTTAAACATGTGAACTTCCACCAGGGAAGTGAGGCCGGGTGCTCCGGAAGGGTAAGCACTTCCTGTTGAGCTAGCAACACCCGCCACGTGTGTAATCAAAATTGTGTGAAAGGAACATGGAACTATGAGACGTCAAATATATCCAGGGCAATCAAGGACACAGGGGCATCAAACTTATCAACAATACTGTGATGACGGCCATAAAACTTTTTAGAGCCTTGATAAGCCTAGGCTTGCTATAGCCCTGAATCAACAATTTATTTGCAAGGAGCCTACTTCGTTGTACAAAGTCCCCGTAGTGGTAACAAGCTCTACCATAGTGTATTAATTGGGAAACAAATACACCATAAGCAGGAGAAGAAGGTATATTGCTGCATAAAAAAGGAAAGTTGACAATAGAAAAATTGAAGTCATCACGTTTGTCATAAAGTTACTTAAAAAGAAAGTAGCCGAAGATAGTCCTTAATCTTCAACAGAGATCTGGTAGTCTATCATATATCGTCAAAATTTGTATCGCACGCCATCTTGTTGAGTTGGAGCGGTTTCTAGCTGCAAATTAGTTTCCGTGGATACCTAACAATGTAACTGATTCTAATTAAATAACTTCTCAGTGCTGTGCATTTTGTTGTATTTAAGTCCCTACTATTATCGTATAAGGTATGACGTTTCTTTATGGAATAAGCAGTATACATGGTGTTTTGTACACTATAACAGTTAACTACTGTGATCTCCGTCTTTATTTTATCCTGTGTTTAAATATTTCTAGCTATTTTCAGAAACATGTTTTTCAACATTCCGTATTTATAATCAGTAAAACGAGAAAGATTAAAAAATCCTATTCCGACGTGAAACAGAATAATCTAAATGAAATCGGTTTCAAATAAATTGTTTAAAATTGATTTAATTTTAAGTCAATTTTTTTTATAAATAATGTTTGTGGTTTTAATTGTGTTATAGCTGCACTCTGTGGAATGCTGGGATTTAGACAATTCTTCAGCTCTGATTGGTTAGAAAAAGTGTTAAGTTGGCAGAATCCAGAGATCGGATGTTATACCGGAAATGCAATCAGAGAGAAAGACGTCGGTAAGAGTTTACTAAACATGATTTTACATGCATTGTTTTAATGTAGTATTAGATTGTCAATATATCGTAGTTCATATCCAATTACATTGTTAATTTCCAGAAAATGTAACGTAAAAACTCACGATGACGTAATAAATAAACAACACGTTACCTGTCTGCCGGTCGATAACGTGAAAATGTAAATGTTTCTGACATCTCTCTAATGTCTGGTATTTTTCTGTTTAATCTTTTTGAGTTATTAATTCTGCAAGTTAGGGTTGTTTTTATAAAAGAAATTTTGACCCGTTATGTGTTTATGTCTGGGCACAAGTCTCATGGTGACACTTTTTAATTTTTATACAGTTCAACCTGCCTTAAAGACCATCTCTATATAAAGGCCAGCGAAATTGTATCCCAATTGTTCTTTATTCATATTATTTGAACATGTATATAAAGACCACCTGCCTTTATATGACACTTTTATCCGTTCCCTTGAGTGGCCTTTATAGACAGGTTTGACTGTAAAATAATGCATTTAAAACTAACACATGACAATGCTACTTTTGAATGCATTATTTTATAAAAAAAAAAAAATTCAAAAAATCGAACATGACACAAGGTTTGAGAACATTTCTATTGATGTTCTCGGCATTATAATATAATAGTAATTCCTGCTATCTTATTACAACAAATGGCAGACAGAAGTTACGGCATGTTTCTTATAGAGGACACCCTTTGTGAATTGCTTTTATCTTAACAAACACATTGCACATAAAGATGGATTTCCATTAATTCATGCAGAGACACGTTACACACTCCATGTCTCGGGGAAATGTTTTTGGATGTTAAGATTAGTAATATGGATGTCTTCATTCAGTAACTAAGTCACTTTGTTATCTTAACCAGAACATATGATCATCAGAGACAAGCTACAACCAATCACCCGTGTAGTTACAGTACAGGCCTGTCGAAAGTTTAACAATAGGTAAAGGTTTGATGCCGAATCGCTAGCTCACTCTTATTTCTCGACATATTTTCGACAGCTGTTATCTTTATCATTTGCAGCTTTTCTTTAACCAGCTATCCATAGCTCGTCCACTTCGCATCCGAGTCCCGACTTCTTTTCTAGTCTTATGTTAAACTTTCGACAGGTCTGTACCTTACGTACAAGTTTGGACTGTATCTTATGAATTCGCGCACCTAATACCCGGTATACGCAGTGGCGGATTCAGTGGGGGCGTAGGGGGCGTACGCCCCCTTTTATGTCGCTTATAATACATGCAGGAAAGATTTTTTCCTTTTTTATGCAGCTCAGATTGCACCAGAATGCAGGATTTTTGCGCCATTTTTTTTAAAAAAATTTTACGAGGGAGCACGTTTACTATTGGAATCGCTGTGGTAGTGACAGTGAAATACTCTTTATTTTCGTAGAAAATCAAATTATCGTGGATAAAGATTGATATTTTTCACTGTGCAGGTATATTCTAGGGTAATTGCGGATGCATATACAAATTTTCAGTTACTACTAGGTACAAGTAATTGAAAAATATCAATCTTTAATAAGGAAAATAAGGATCATTAAACTGTCATAAACAACGACTCCAATAGTAGATTCCCCAACCAAGTAAGACAAAATGAGTAGTAAGCTGTAGGGAATACAATTATTATTATTATTATTATTATTATTATTATTATTATTATTATTATACACTTGGATGCGGTACCGTTATTGCGTTTTTCTAAAAACAAAATTCTAAATCTTTACATACGCCTGACATAGTCAGTTAATAACTCTACAAATCTGGTAAAATGGACAGAAAATAAAATCCGCATTATTTAAGTATTATTGTCATTCCGTACTGGTGTTTATCACGCCTACTAATAATAACATTACATATGAGTGATTGGCTGTGATAAAGTGTTATAATGAGTCAGGAAGCAGTAATGATTGTCAACTATTACAAAACAGGAGCCAGGTCTCACAGAAAACATTAAAAGCTTATTTAGATAATGTTTCCCCATGGAAAGCAAGTTGTAACACATCTTACGCTTAATGTATTCCACTGGGAGTAACAAGGCGAAAACTTGTAATAACTGTTCTTGATTTATCGTACTATAGCGTTCTAGGATTACAAAGAACATATAGATAGGCCTATATACTATATGTCAATGTTTCTGTTTCTGTATTTTGATATTTGATCAGTAGTAAGACTCCATTAATGCCATATGTTCTTATTTTATTGACAGAAACGTCCAATATACACTGTTAATTATATGTGTGTGTGTGTGTGTGTGTGTGTTTATGCAACTTGACATTACACGTCCGATGTAATGAAGTCACTGTAAATGTAGTTGTTTTAATTTCATTTATGTATTTGGCAAACAATTTATATTTCGAAACTAAAAAGTTGTTTGGATCAAAAATGATAAAAATAATAAAATACGACGTTTTATTTTGTAAATAACATGTGGACAAATGAAGAATTGTCGTGTGAGAGGGTTAATCATACTCAGATATGACATAATAATATAATGAGACAATCCCTGTAATAATGATCACTTTCTCAGACCTCTTTGTATTAATAAAACAGTTTAACTTTATACCCTTGTGAGTGATTTATGTCACAGAACTTTACTTGTCTCATATATCATACAAATCAGGTCTAAATGAAATTCCACTATTTATTGAGTAACCAGTAGTCTGGTGGATAATTAAGTGACAGAGACGAACGTTCACAAACACACGGACAGACTGACAGAGTAAAACTTTCACAGACAGACGGACAGACTGACAGAGTAAAACGTTCACAGACAGACGGACAGACTGACAGAGTAAAACGTTCACAGACAGACGGACAGACTGACAGAGTAAAACTTTCACAAACACACGGACAGACTGACAGAGTAAAACTTTCACAGACAGACGGACAGACTGACAGAGTAAAACTTTCACAGACAGACGGACAGACTGACAGAGTAAAACGTTCACAGACAGACGGACAGACTGACAGAGTAAAACTTTCACAGACAGACGGACAGACTGACAGAGTAAAACTTTCACAGACAGACGGACAGACTGACAGAGTAAAACGTTCACAGACAGACGGACAGACTGACAGAGTAAAACGTTCACAGACAGACGGACAGACTGACAGAGTAAAACTTTCACAGACAGACGGACAGACTGACAGAGTAAACTTTCACAGACAGACGGACAGACTGACAGAGTAAAACGTTCACAGACAGACGGACAGACTGACAGAGTAAAACGTTCACAGACAGACGGACAGACTGACAGAGTAAAACTTTCACAAACACACGGACAGACTGACAGAGTAAAACTTTCACAGACAGACGGACAGACTGACAGAGTAAAACTTTCACAGACAGACGGACAGACTGACAGAGTAAAACGTTCACAGACAGACGGACAGACTGACAGAGTAAAACTTTCACAGACAGACGGACAGACTGACAGAGTAAAACTTTCACAGACAGACGGACAGACTGACAGAGTAAAACTTTCACAGACAGACGGACAGACTGACAGAGTAAACTTTCACAGACAGACGGACAGACTGACAGAGTAAAACGTTCACAGACAGACGGACAGACTGACAGAGTAAAACTTTCACAAACAGACGGACAGACTGACAGAGTAAAACTTTCACAGACAGACGGACAGACTGACAGAGTAAAATATTCACAGACAGACGGACAGACTGACAGAGTAAAACTTTCACAGACAGACGGACAGACTGACAGAGTAAAACGTTCACAGACAGACGGACAGACTGACAGAGTAAAACGTTCACAGACAGACGGACAGACTGACAGAGTAAAACTTTCACAGACAGACGGACAGACTGACAGAGTAAAACGTTCACAAACAGTTGGGCAGACTGACAGCGTACAACGTTCACACTGACAGAGTAAAAAGTTTACAAACAGACGGACAGACTGACAGATTAAAACGTTCACAGACAGACTGACAGATTACAACGTTCACGGACAGACTGACAGAGTAAAACGTTTACAGACAGATGGACAGACTGACAGAGGAGAACGTTCACAGACAGACGGACAGACAGACAGAGTAAACGTTTACAGACAGATGGACAGACTGACAGAGGAGAACGTTCACAGACAGACGGACAGACTGACAGAGGAGAACGTTCACAGACAGACGGACAGACTGACAGAGTAAAACGTTCACAGACAGATGGACAGACTGCCAGAGGAGAACGTTCACAAACGTTGAAAAAGAAGTTTCTGAGATTGTTTAATGAATCAGAACAATAGCTTAAAATTTTTCTCATATAACTTACCACCTCTTGTTTGATCGGAGTTGTTAATCTAGTCGGTTTAAGGACAAACACATCATCCAACATTTACAAGTTTTATAGTTATTGTCTTTAAGTTTCTTTGACGATTTTCCCAGTCAGTTTGTGTGACTAGTTGACAACAAGATAACTTCGTTACCGGTTATATCGACATGTTATTGTATACAGATGATATTATCGACATGTTTGAATTAAGTTGTCATCAATGTCATAATTTTATCATCAAGTATAACATCTTGGTAGAATACAATTAGATTGCATCAACTAATATAATTATTCTTAAAATTCCCGTGATTTGAAAACAGTTTCTCTGTAATGTTTTCCTTCACGAATACTAATGTCGAAATGTCAATATCTTATTACATTTAGTTACAAAATCATTAACCAGGACTGAAAAGAAAGTTGATTTTTTAAAATTGAATTTGATAAGAAACAGAGATTAAGTTTATAGAATTTAATAAGAGTTGATGAACAGTAATTGGTGACGTTTACAATTATAACAACTTTACGCACAGTCAATCTGTAGCTCTCCTCAGAAAATATAATTTAAGTAAACATGGATTGGTATGTTTGCTTTGGGATTGTGATTTGGACATAGATTGTATGTTAGCTTTGGGATTGTTATTTGGACATGGAATAGTATGTTTGTTTTTACTTTGCTTTTGGATTGTAATTTGGACATGGATTGGTATGTTTGTTTTTACTTGGCTTTGGGATTGTAATTTGGACATGGATTGGTATGTTTGTTTTAACTTGGGTTTAGGGTTGTGATTTGAACATGGATTTGTATGTTTGTTTTCACGTTGATTTGGGATTGTGATTTGGACATGGATTAGTTGCATCAGCTCACATTTATTTATGGTGCTTACCAATTGATAAGCGTCGATTTTAATTTTTTTTTAATTTTTATCAAACTAGTTGTGATCTGAAATTCATGTAATGAAGACTTCAAACTCATGTAATATACATTTATTCAGTAAATGATAAGCCTAGGTATTAAAATGTATGAAATACTTTTGTAAAGTAAGTGATAATTGCGTTTAAAATTAATGAAATATTTCTGTATCATATTCAATAATCCACTCTCTAATATTGATGAAGAACTTGTGTTTAGTAATTGATAATCGTCACTATAATTAATGAAATATTTTTGTTAAGTAATTTATATCCCCCTGATTATATCAGGTTTTGTTTTTAATACAACAGACCGAAAATGTATGTTTATTAATGAGTCCCATGACCATGTCTATATTGTTCCTACTCCAACAGTCCAACTAAATGTCATTTCAGTAAGAAAAATAACCAACGTTATCCAAACCATATTATTTACTACATGGTCGTTCTCAGAAGGGATCGTACTCTGGATAATTCACTACTTGTGTGAGAGTATGTTTACACTTTTGTATAAACACAATATGTAGTCTTATACTGAAGAACGTTTAAAACAAAACATTCACTTTTCAATCTTCTCTGGTTATTTGTCAAGCGCCATATGGACTCCAAGCAAAAATATACTGAAAATACCATCAACAAAATGGAGTGTTTGTGTGCTTACCCTTCCGGAGCACCCGGCCTCACTGCCCTAGTGGAAATCCACGTGTCTGACCTAACTTGTCAGTTCCAAAGGTTTTACTTTGCTTCTGGATTGTGATTCGGACATGAATTAGTATGTTTGTTTTTGATAAGTGTTTGGCGATATTGTTATCCAACAGTCAACGGCAAAACAGTCGCTAAGTCAATTAATTTTACATACAGATAAATAGATGACGCTGTCTGTTAATGATTCTAACTTTGGAGGCCATGTAGATGTCATCTATCCTAGTGAGCTTGAAATAAAAGATACAACTAATTCTTCAAGTCTTGCCTCAATTTTGAAGCTTTATGACAAACTTGGTAACTTCAATTTTTCTATTGTCAACTTTCTTAATATACCTGCTCCTTCTGCTTATGGTGTATTTCCCCACAATTAATACGCTATGTTGGAGCTTATTCCCTCTGTGGGAAATTTATACAACTTATAACGAAGCAAAATGCTTACAAATAAATACAGTCCAACCTGTTTTGGAAGGCCGCCTCTATATAAAGGCTACCTGCTTATAAAGGCCAGTAGAAATGTATCAAAATTGTTCTTTATTCATACTATTTAAGCCTGTATATAAAGGCCACCTGTCCATTAAGGTCACTCTTACTGGCTTCCTCGGTGCCCTTATAGACAGGATATTTCAAGCCTACGCTTATCGAGACTCTAAAATCTTTTATGACCATCATCTATGATGAATCTGTATTCAAAATTATCCTGGATATATTTGACGTCCTAGAATGCCATGCCCATTTTGATTGACCACGTGGCGGGCGTAGCTAGCTAGATAGGTGCTTACTTTTCAGGGGCATCCGGGTATCAAATCACAAGTTAGTTTAAAAACAGAAACAGAAATTGGTAAACGTTTGAGACAGGTTGCCTAATACTAATTTTGAAGCTGGTAACTTTGACAAATGCCATGTACATTGTACCACTTCTGAAGGCATTATTTTATAATACATGTAATTGAAAAGTACCACATGACACATAAAAACAACAATTATATATCAAATAAAAAACAAACACACCAGCCCATCTGCAAATCGCAATCCCAAAACCAAAGTATTAACTCTGAAAACCGGCAAATTAAGTCAAACACGTGAACTTGTGGAAGTGAGACCGGGTGCTCCGGAAAGGTAAACAATATTGTTTGATTTGTAAAAATTTAGTTTTGTATCAATAGCCGTCGTATAATTGTTCTAATGTATCTCGGTTTTGATTATGATAATTTTATTTGTTTATTGTAGCTTACAGACCGGATTCGTACCATTTAAGACACAAACGAGAAGAACGTCGGTTAGAACACGGATGTCTGGCACATCGTACAGCAGTAGCCGTAGCCGCTTTGTCCCAATATGTCAGATATATGCTGGAGTTCTCAGCTTTGGTCAGTAGTGGTCATTTATTATCATGATTGTACTGACCTCTGGATGTGAAATTCAACGGTAATGACTGACCATCGATGTATCAAATAATGACAAAACTCAACGGGCAATGGATAATAATAATAATAATAATAACACATTTGAAAATAAAACGTGTTATTTAACAAAGAAGAAACTTCATTTAACCGGCATTACATCAAATTAGAGACCAGTACTGGAGATTTACTTCATAGTATGGTAGAAGGTTGTATACAGATAGAGACATATCTTTATGGTACAATGATACAGGCATGGGTGTAATCTACAATATGTCCTGTAAAACATTAGTTGTCAAGGAACAGAAACTAGAATCTGGTACTTGTCTTTATAAAAGTTATAGTTGTTATGACTTTTCAAACGAATTTGAAAAAAGGCTTCTTTGTTATCTCTAAATCACCTTCGTAAGCGCACAGTGTATAATTCAAAATACATTTGTATTTTTAATCATCTGTAGGGTCTAAATATTAGATAAGAATTTCAATGACAGATATTTGACAATTTGTATTGCCTGAATAATGAAGGCGAAAGTCTAAATGGACAATAGATATCAGAACTTTGTGATGATGGACAGACACGGTACAAGTATGTAAACAATTTGTAATGCCAACGTATCTCTGTTATTATTGCTTTGATTTAAACCCCAAGTTAATATTTTACCTGAATCACAGTTGATGTTGATTTCGGTCACCAAAAAGCTACATAACATTAAAGTATTCTTTGTCGGATAGATAAGCTTCTAGGTTTTCTTTCAAGAATATTAAACTTTGTAATTTTTACAACTAACAGTTTTGTTTTCTGGTAATGCTTCATTTATTTCGTATCCTTGTGATGGTTCGGAATGCACAAGTTTCTCTGTCACTTTTTCTAAATTATCCACATACTAGTACATGTAGTCTTGAAAACAAAAATACGCTTGTCCGTCCAACCCCATCACGTCAGTCTGACTACTCTGAGAGTAACACAGGATTATCTTTCTTGTTAAACAATCAATGGAGTAATAAAACCACTACGTCATCAATTATGAGTAGTGGGTTCGAGCTCCATCTGGGTTCGAGGCAAGTTATTAAGTGTGACCATTAATTTTAGATTTCTATGCCATTACTATGTCATCACATCTGATAAGGCATAGGCATAATTAGAGTGTCGAAGTAAACCTTGTATTGACCGCCCAGTAAAATATTTATGGAAATGTTACTTTTGTCTGTCTGGGTAATGTTATCTTTATCAATTTTATTGCATTTAGAAGTATGTAATAATAATATGGATCCATTGCTTTGATAAAACTTAAAACTTTATTTTTGAAGGCAATAAATTTTTGTGAAATTTGCAGAATTGTTGTTGTTGTCCATAGTGAAGAGTTTGGATTATAGTGTTTTAAGCCCAAGTCAAGATTAGAATATTTCATTTATATCTAGTGACATATAATGGTGTAATAGTTAAAAAGGGCGTCAACTTTAAGTTATCAGTATCGGAGCACCCGACCTCGTTTGTTGGTGTAATTTCGACTTACCTAACTTTTCAGTTTCAAAGTTTTCACATTGCTTTTATGATTGTGATTTGGACATTCACTGGTATGTTTGATTTTTTTTATTTAGATTGTCAAATTGAAATAAGAAAAACATTTATCTTCCACAGCTGTATCATGTGGTGATCGAGATTATTGCTTATACGCTTAAGATACTTTACTTCATTCTAATTAATTCTATTTCCTGCACTATACTGCTACAAACACGGATACAAACGGTAACCCACTTTATCATGAGGTGTATCTATTAGATAAGACATACTACCAAGATCTTGACACGGAAGTAACAACAAACCCGAGACTTTCTTATTTCTTACAAATTCTTGGACAATCAAACCCACCATCTATTGTTTTACAGGTAGGATTTTACAGTTTTGCAATGTTTTCCGTTTCTTATCGTTTCGTAGAATCATCTAACCCGATTTTTCTATATCAGGATATTGGATTTCATTCTAATCTCTGATCACGAGATGCTAAATTCTATTTTAAATGTTTATGTTAATGAAAAATATGTACACGAGTAAGGGCAAAAACTGCAGTGCTAGAGGGCCTCTAAACACTTTAGAGGAATGCAGTTTGTATTACATTGAAGACTTCATAATGATTGAGTAGATGAACATACATGTATCCTATCAAGTCAATTAATGATAAAGGTTTTGATCGGTATGAAGTAGCATGTTGGAGCGACAAAACAAAAACTTTCGGAGCTACTAAAAGACTGCCCGAGTAACAAAAATACCTCGGAAGTACAGGAAGATATTCAGAGCAACAAAAAAGACTGTTGAGCGATAAAAACATCTTTCAGAGCAGTATGAGGACTTTAAGAGCAAAAGAAAAGACTTCCAGTGCGGCAAGCCTTCAGAATTTTGCATTCCAATTAAGATCAACGATAGATTTCTTTGGGTACTACGGCATTCCCGAACTGATAATCTTGACTAAACATAAACGTCGTGACACACGAGAGAGTGTCCATGATTAGGGGATTGTTACTGCCATATACCATTTATAGAGGATCTTGCATGAGTGTTTATGTAATATTGAATTTATTAAACGAGTTGAATAATTTTTTATGCAACGAGCCTTGGCGAGTTGCATAAAACATTATTCAACGAGTTTAATAAATTCAATATTGCATAAACACGAATGCAAGATTCTATTTATTATATAATCCCATAAAAAACGGGTTTTCGTAGATTTAAAACGTGTCTTCTCATTATAAGAAAACAGCTGATTGGCCGATACGCAACAAGTTCACGTAAATGTGTACGTTGTATGCGCCAGAAGTAATTCTGCTGAAATATTAAAAGTAAACAATAGTCTGTCCGCAGGATATAAAAACAAAACAAACATTTTCAATTTAAATACAATGTATCTTCTTTTTAGAAGAAAAGTACAAAAGTATCAGCTTAAACAGTGTCAAATAAAACAAACAATTGTGAACTAGGTCAATTGTGTGACGTCACTCTGAAATGGCTTTTATGCTTTTATGACGTCACACTCATTCAATACGATTTTTATTGTATGACCGTATTACATGGATTATTGAGTAGAGTATATAATAAATGGAGGATCTTGCATGAGTGTTTATGCAATATCGAAATTATTAAACGAGTTGAATAATTTTTTATGCAACGAGCCTTGGCGAGTTGCATAAAACATTATTCAACGAGTTTAATAAATTCAATATTGCATAGACACGAATGCAAGATTCTATTTATTATATAATCCCATAAAAACTGTTTTTTCGTAGATTTAAAACTTGTCTTCTCATTATAAAGAAAACAGCTGATTGACCGAAACACGTCAAGTTCACGTAAATGTGTACATGCGCCAAAATTAATCCTGCTGAAATATTAAAAGTAAACAATAGTCTGTCCGCAGGATACAAAAACAAAACAAACATTTTCAATTTAAATACAATGTATCTTCTTTTTAGAAGAAAAGTACAAAAGTATCAGCTTAAATTAGAATCAACAAACAGTGTCAAATGAAACAAACTGTGGATCAAGTCAATTGTGTGACGTCACTCTGAAATGACTTTATGCTTTATGACGTCACACTCATTCAATACGATTTTTATTGTATGACCGTATTACATGGATTATTGAGTAGATTATATAATAAATCATTTTATTTACAATCACAAAATGTCATAAATTTATAAAACTCTACATTTATATATATATAGGTCAATCTAATATGTTTTTAAAGCTCAAGTACAAAGGGGAAATATTGATGTCTGCGACAGGAAATTAAATTATTCTTTTTCAGTGAAAATGAATCCGTTAAATATATTAACCTGATTAGTGGAGATAATGAAAAGGTGCATACCTAAATAACTTTAACATAAATAAATAAATAAATAAATAAATAAATAAATAAATAAATAAATAAATAAATAAATAATAAAACAAAAACCAACACAATCATTTCCATAACTTCAATTGGCAAATATGAAATCTTGATAATTTTATTAATTGTTAAGGTATTCCAGATTTGAGATGCTAGTTTGAAGATCACATCTAGCTTTAAAATTCAGACAAAACCGTTCCTTCGTAGCACCAAAACGATTGCTAAAAATGAAGTTTAATTAAGGAAATCTTAGTTAACATTTCTTTGTGAGAGAAACCGGATGTAATCATAATACAAAACCTTCTGGTGACAGTCGAGTAACAATATTGTGAGTTCTCTTGTAGAAGAGTCTTAGTTTTCTCCAGGTAATCCGGTTTCTTCCACCATATCAGTATCATTATGGCGTAAAACTATTACACCTTTACTCTTCTTTACTTTAGCTGTTAGGAAGATACCGAAGCATAAACAAATGAAATATATGTCTATATACCGGTACTTCGGTGACCTGTCAAACTTAAAGGGAATTTCTTTTAAATATAAGGACTTCAACTTTTAACACCTAGATCTAATGATTAAATTGCAGGTGGTGTGTATACAGCAGAGGATACCATGAAACAAATAATCCAACACATTGAAGTACGTGTAATTAGTAAGTAGGTGTATCGCTGGAACCAGAGCTCAGCTGATAAAAGGGAGATAACCAATATAACAATCAACTGATAATTGCATGTGCTGTGACTTTTTCATGTTCAGTATAACAATTTCATTGAGGTCACATTAATTATTGGATTTTTTCTAAACGTGTTTATATCAACCATTATCAGAATATACTAACGTTCCAATTCTTTTCTCTTAATTCTTAATAAGTCATCCTTTTAAATTGTAGAAGTGACATCCTTTTTTAGAGTTCCAAGGTAAAATTTTGTTTCTGTAGGATCAAGACCAATATTAAAACAACTATTGATATTTGTCAGCAAGATCTTACTAGTTTTACCATCAGGCGAAAAAACAACCACATTGTTACTCTTGTTACCACAAACAAACACATTGTCATTTTGTCGACTGCGATGCCCGTCACACGATTTAGGTTCGAATTTGTAAATCTTCCGATTTCTCGGCCATCTAGAGTTGTACAAACGACATCATTCTTTTCATCACTGTAATATACAGATCCGGTCATGGACACAGCTACACAAGACACATGATCACCTACACGTGAGGATAAAGTCCGTATAAACTGTCCACTCAATGACAACACATCTATCTCACTTTCATATCCTACTATTATGTAATCCTTCGTACAATAGTGTTTCAAGCCCAAGTCAGGAATATTTCTGTTATATCTAGTGTCATGTGCTAACTTAAAATTTTAATGAAATAACGAATTAACGTGTTCAAGTGACAATTTCTTACCAAAGTTGAGTGGTAATTGAAAATCACTATATTCCAATTAATATCAAAATATTTTATTTGCTTAAATATTCAACAAACGACTTATGTTTGGTATACATACAGTAGTGTAATTGTAACCGATTGCGTCAACTTTAAATTAATCGCGTATCCGGAACACTCAATTTTATTAATTCGTGCGACTTGTCAGTTTCAAAGTTATTACTATGTTTTGGGGTTGTGATTTGAACATAAATTGATATGTTTGTTTTTACTTTGCTTTGTGTTTGTGATTTGGACATAGACTGGTATGTTTGTTTTTAATTTAGATTGTAAAATTCAAATAACGAAAACATTCATCTTTCACAGCTTTATCAAGTGGCATATATATAATATATTAATTGTGTTGAGTTAAGGCTATTTTAAACTAAGTGAAAATTAATGTACCATATATAAGTAGTAGAGTGTGCTGGAATAGAACCCCCGTTGAGCTGCGCTGCTGCGCCAATCTGTTTGCATGACGTCAGAGGTTACAGGGTCACACCTGGAGTTGTTGAAAAAAGAGGGGAAGGTCCCCGATATGAGGATACCGGAAGGGAATCCCTAGGTCTAAGAAGAGTTCGAGAAAACCGGATCAAAGTAAAGGACTCCGAAGTCTTGGGTGACCCCCGAAGGGCCAGAGTTGCGAAAATGCGCGTCGGGACTCGATCTTTTAACCGAAAGTAGACATGTGATATACCGTCGTGTCCGGCTCAAAGAGAGAAATCGATCGGCGCTAATGCGGAGGTGATCAAACAAACCGTGACAGAGTTATCGCCCTTGAAAGAAATTTCGCGTATTTGCACCCACTGGGTGAACCACTCGGCCATTGCGCGGTTTAATAGCATAGAAGGATAGTCCTCGATCGCCCGCATACATAGATACCTCACTTGTACAAATCCGTCCAAAAATAAAGATGTGACGGCTCGAAAACGTTATTGAAAATGTCCCATAGACTTAACATGGGAACTCTTCGGATCAGATTCTGGGTGAACCACTTGGCCCACCACTCTATACGACATATCAGTATACGCGTCTGATCGAGGCGAATACGTAGAGATCTTGTTGGTAAAGATCGGGTGAGTCATAAGAAAGTTATTACAAAACACATTTCTCTATGGGAAATCCCATGTTAAAATTTATCCATAGACTTATATAGGGAAATTGAAAGACATCCTTTACGCACGAACCACTCGATCTCCAGAAGAATTGAATGCATTTTCAGATAGGTGTCATAAAAACGAGCATTTCGATATAAACGTCGTAGAAATCCATACAGAAATAAGCGAGATATAGGTGTTTGAAGTTGGAAATTTTACGTCTTTGTTTACAAAAATTTGAATTTAACCCTCTTAGTACCAGCGTTCAAAAATCGATGCATTGAAACATCGATGACGTCGGCACATTGTTGACGTAAATTGTTGGTGATAATGACGTAATGAAAAAACCACATTGTTTGACGATGATTTTCCACAGATTGGATTCAATTCACTGTCATTCTATGTCAATGGTTCAATAATAAAATCCCATCTAAAGTTAATATAATATATATGCATGTAACAGCAAAAAAATGTTCAAGCGAAGCATAGACGGATGAATGAGATAATCACATGTATATTCTATACGTATCAAGTTATGTTTACTTTTCAATTTAATACAAACACAACATCCTACAGTAATAAGAATATCTTTGATGGTTAATGTTTACAATTAATACAAATTAGAAATAATTTATATTCCATGTGTTTATCACTTCAAAATTTTTTTAACAACCGTGACACCTTATATATCATTTGAGAATGCCGTTTACAGGTGGGAAGTATATCTTATAAAATTCCCATTCTTAATGTTATCGGTAGGGTAAATGAGTAAAAGCAATAAAGAACCAAATGAAAAAAATTGAACCACAATCTGTTAATTTTAGAGTAATGTAAATATGACAAAAATAAGGCAAAAAATTATTTCTTAAGAACAAAGAGATTGAGAAAAATTAAACAATGATTTTTATACGCAACATTTTTCTATGTTTATGGTACAAGTACACAGAATAAAATCTTGATTCATTTATTTAATTCATGTACACAAATATTCAGTCGCGGAACAAGTCCATCTTTGTGTTCTCATATGCTTAATAAGAAAAAAATGAGGACATTTCAAATTGTTCTCCTCTGGGGACTAACTTATAAATTGTTTCTGAAAATATTACCAAAATTCAGTCCTTTCAGTTTTTTTTTAAAAAAAGTGTTCCTCTCAAGAGAAAATAGTCAATTTTTTAAAACTCGGGAAAATTAAAACTGGCCACTGCACATATAACCGATGGACTGCGGACACTAAGTGCTTTGGTTAGCTCTCTGTGTAACGAGGACGCTTCATAAGCTGTATGACACGGGTTCAAATCCCGTCCGAATATATTTTAATTCTTTTTTATCAATGTATTTTTATCTTTATAAAATATTTTTCTTAAATTTTTCCTTTTCTACAAATATATGCTTGAAAAATGAACCTCCTTTTCTTTCAAAACATAATATCAAGTCAGGTGAAATATTTTATACAATAAATCTACATAGATCACCCATGAATTCTTGTTTGTCACACACTGTACTAGGTTTATTGTATAAAGTTTTTTTTAAATGAAGAATATAGATGACAAGTATGCTGTTCTACTAGAACAAACTTACGAAAATAAAGCACTTGTTGGACATCAATCTAGACCTTGTCTAATTATAGAATGAGGATTTTGTGTAAAAATAAATCGTTATGCCATACATGATTAAGAGGGGGGCAATGTAAAATCACCTATAAAACCCGCCGTCACTCTTTGGAGCCAAGGATGTTATGTCACTCAGAATATATATACATCCAAGTATTAGATGTTCTTCATTTTCAAAAACTTGACAGCTATTGCAAGTCTTTCTGTTCTTAGTACCTGTCTGTTTTCAAAGAATAATCACTTACTCTAAATCTTGGAATTATTTGCCGACATTTGAAGTTAGATTTTTAAAAAATAATCTTCAGAATAGCTATATAGATGGGACAAAAATGCAGTCATTGTTATTCTAAACAGGAGGTGCTTACCCTTCCGGAACACCCGGCCTCACTTCCTGGTGGAAGTTCACGTGATTAACCTAACTTGTCCGTACCAAAGTTTTTAATTTGCTTCTGGATTATGATTCAGACATGGATTAGTATGTTTGTTTTTGATGATTACTACCTGTTTTGGTCAGACCTTACCGAATTTTTGTTCCTTTTGTGGAATATTTGGGAACAAATCAAACAAGAACTGCCACGGTCTCTTGAGAGCCAAACAGTCCCCCAACCCCCACTCCAATATTGACCTCCTGACCTTGACCTTTGATTTATGCACATTAATTTGGTATTCAACAGATCGTCTCATTTTGGTTTATTTTTGTTCCATATTTGATCAAAGTCCATTTATAGACATGGAAGATATAGAGCGGACACGACATTTAGACGGAAAACCAGACGGAGGGACAGACAGACAGGGTGATTCCTATATATCCCCTAAACTTTATTTGCGGAGGGTATAATAAGTACCGTTGTAGTATATTAAAACAATAAGCCCTTACAGTTTGGAGGATATTTTCAGGAATAATCTGTTTAGCTAAACGACATATTTAGATGGTTTATAAACTTATTTCAATTGGATCATAATTTCAATTTTCATTAATTCTGCATTGTTGGTTTCTCGTAGAAGATCACTTGTTTGAGTAACCAGTTTCGAAGTTTTTACTTTGTCGCTGCCATGGATTATCTATGTTAGTTTTTGATGATAACTTGACTTGCTGTCAGGGGCGTACTTTACTATGGTGCAAACGAGACAAACTGCCTCGGTAAAAATCAGATTGTATTTTTATTTTACAGAATCACGATGAAAATAGAAAATGATAAAAAACCTAGATTTTAAGGACCTATGACACTTCTACTGTTTTGCCTCGGTTATAATTGATTCATACCTACACCCCTGTAATACTAAATCCATTGGAAAATAAAGGCCTATATTTTGTGATTTTCTCATAGTTCCCATTGTGCCAATCAACAGCATTGCATTTATGTATATTATCTAAATTGGTATCATCTGTTATAACCTGTATCAAATTTGTTCACAAAAATGCACGGAGACTTTGCTTTTAATAAATAAATAAATAATCAAATTAAATGTAGGGTTATTTCTGTCTGGTTGCAGTAGGAGAAGAGAGTTTTCGAATTATGGGTAAATAAAGAATCGCTATCGCTGTTTGAAGTTCCTCCGTCTATTCCGTTCAACTCGGTGAGTGCATAAGCAAATCAATCGACCGCAAGGACACATCAACCAAACCAATGACGTCACATTTCAATCTATATGACGTCACGATTTATTTAATATAACGTCACCAATAACGTTGTCTATCATCACACGGTACACATATACATTTTCATGTTTGTTCAATATCACAAATATTGGAATTAAATGGAATTAAAAAAAATATCTTTTCAATTTTATGATTTGTTGGAAATGGACAAAAATGTCGTTCCGGTACTAAGCCGGTAAGTGACAAAAATGTCGTTCCGGTACTAAGCCGGTAATGACAAAATTGTCGTTCCGGTATTAAGAGGGTTAAAATGCTGCATTCTGATTGGTCGAGAGGTTTTATGTCCATAATTTCGTTATTTTTCCACTTAGAGAGACGAGGGAAGTAGCGTTGGACTCGGAAGATCGAGCCTCATACGTTGATGATAAAAGCCGAACTCGAAAAACGGACACGGACCGGTTATAGTCCGGAATGCGCCGCCGCCTTTCCCCCTTGCCCTTCCCCTTAGGAGGAGGAGGAGGAGAAGAAGGAGGAGGGAGGAGGAGGAGGAAGGGAGGAGGAGGAAGAAGAGGAAGTAGAGGAAAACAAACAAACTAATGTATACATTCTATCATTTTAATTTACACATAGCAATGGTTAACAATGATCTGCAATTCCCCTAACAGATTGTAATGATATAAGAAATTATATAAAAATAAACCCAAATATTTTCCGGTTTACAAAATTGTACTTTCGGCTATAATTTATATAAGGTTAATTACTCAGGTCATCCTCAGGTCAATGGTCAGGCAAGCCTTTACCCCTAGGCAATTATTCAATAATGTACGTACAGTCTGGTCATTACATGATGTATACACCTTGTCTGATTAACCTTTACAAATCATGATATTTGGTAAAAGGTTAGGTCATGCTCTTCCCTTCTGTTATCTAACAGAAGAGTATATAAGGCTGTCGCAGGCTTCATTGATGATACACCAACACATCCACATACAGACGACACACACCTTGTTGCTTAGTGTGGAAGTCCCACTGGAGATTGTTATTACAGATTGGAATATAGCCATCGGAGAACCACAATAAAACCAACTCAGAACAACAGTAGGACTTCTTAGTTATTACATCATCACAAGATGACATCGAGTGTCTAATCCAAGGTGAAACGCCATGCATTAGAGACCTTAACTTTGAGAACCGTCTACCACCCACACCAAATTAACGAGCAAGGATCTGTGTCTATGTACCTCACTTTTCATTCCGTGCAGGGCAATGATATTTCGCCTTTCCAGGATAGTTCGTTCTCCAAACTCCCCACCCCTATTCTGATGTAAAAACATGAATTGTCTATATACTTGGGATTGCTCCATCTCCGTCCATGTGCTGTATCAGAATGACATCACGTCCACAAACATTTCCGTCATATTTCTTTTTGGTAAAGTAGTATATCATCCATGAGATAGACTCTCATCTCGGCAGCTTTCTTCCAAGTTTCTACTTCTCCCATTCTGTATTCCAAAGATAATCGTTGAGCCGTGTCCATGACGAGGCGATAAAAGGAATCTTTTTCTAAAGCGTTTCGTTTCAAAATGTAGTCTACAAACTGTTGCATCATAATTTTTCGCATCTCTGGCAGGTTTTCGTTAAAGGCTAGAATGTTTGCTCTGTCTTCATTTTCTCCCATATCCACGTATTTTTCTATTGTGTTTTCCATTTTCGGCTTGATTTTTTCGATGACCTGGGGTAAAAATAATTTCTTCCATATGTTGTGGTCGTTGGTTTCCTCTGTCTCATCCAACCGAGGTCGCTTGGCTCCTCTGCCTTCTTGTTTTTTTAATCTTTATATTTGTTGATACCGTGGAGGGGGGTATTCAGTGTATAAAGCCCCTCCTACTTGACTTGATTCGTCTTCATTTATCTCGTCATCATCTAGCGTATCTCTACTGTTTTCTCTCTCCAAGACGGGCATTTCATCCTGTGTCTGCTCCGTAGTGTCACGCTCGATTGATTCAGTCTGTTTCTTTATATGGTCTGTTTTATTCTGCTTTTCCAATATATTGGGTTTCAATCGTTCTTTTTCTCGGGTGTTGGCTTTCAAATCCACGAGCAGGTTTCCATACGGTCGATAGACTGCCGCCTCATACACCTTCATGAATCTGTCGGGATGAGAGGGTTGGATCCTTCTAGGCCGCAAATGAATCTGTTTTCGGTCCACAGGATTGGTAAACAACAAGATTTACTGACAGTTTAAGGTAATATCTCGAGATGCCCTCCCTTGCGGAAACAGATTCTGAGTGAGATACACTACGCTAAGGTTCCTGTGGTGGCTTCCCTTGGTAAACAGGTTGGCAATCCTCTTATCATCCTTGACCTCTGACATGACATCGTCTAAAATAATCATATTGGCCACTTCGGAATCAATATAGTTTTCTTCTTCCAATTCGTCCGGAATGCCTCTGACAAACTCTGTGTCTGGAATGATGGTCTTGATATCGCCATAAGCAGGTTGATTCTGAGAGTAACAGTATATTATTCTTTGTGGTACTGGATCAATGAGTCGATACCTTTCGCCGATTTCTCTCTTTGAGCCGGACACGACAGTATATCACATGTCTACTTTCGGTTAAAAGATCGAGTCCCGACGCGCATTTTCGCAACTCTGGCCCTTCGGGGGTCACCCAAGACTTCGGAGTCCTTTACTTTGATCCGGTTTTCTCGAACTCTTCTTAGACCTAGGGATTCCCTTCCGGTATTCTCACATCCGGGATCTTCCCCTCTTTCTTCAACAACTCCAGGTGACCCTGTAACCTCTGACGTCATGCAAACTGAGATTGGCGCAGCAGCGCAGCTCAACGGGGGTTCTATTCCAGCACACTCTACTACTTATATATATATATATATATATATATATATATATATATATATATATATATATATATATATATATATATATATATATATATATATATATACTACCAACACTGGTACTGGTCATCAGTTTTATCTATTTTGTTCTAAAATGAATTTGCTATGAAGATCGTTGTTAATAAACTCTCCCACCTGACAACCCTTATACTAACAAAAGCATGACACGGAAGTAACAACAAACCCGATCTATATGTATTTCATACAAATTCTTAAATAATGTTAATAGGTGTATTAACACGGCATCGTCTATTGTTTCGCATGTAGGTTCTAACATCTTTGTAATGCTGTGTTATCCTTCTTTCCGTCAATGAATCTTTTTGTTACATAATCTAAACCAAATTATTGGACTTCAATCTAATTTCTGATAACGAGATGTTAAATTCTACTTTAAATGTAGAAAATATGAAAAATGAGGGATTTTTTCCGTTTTTTGATAATTATTATAAGTGTTCTCCTCGGAAGACCAACTTTTACTTTATTGTTTCAGGATATATTTTCAAAAAGCAATCTTTACGAGTTTTCAAAATGTTGGTCCTCTTAGGAGAAAATGGACCTTTTTGAAAAATAAGGAAATTTAAACTGATCACTGCACATACAACTGACGTTATATTTAAACACCGCTGATACTAACTGCTATGGTTAGCTCAAGTTAGCGAGGGCGCTTTGTAACCTGTGCAACATGGATTCAAATCACAACCGGAAATCTTTTTATTATCTTTTCCTTTATGAAATGCTATTATTAAATTTTGCCTTTTTACAAATATAAGTTTTTTCAAAAAGACCATGTTTTCTTTCAAAATACACTATTTACTGCCAGATCAAGCCAGGTTATATTTTATACAATAAACCTACACCTATCACCCGTGAATTCTTAGTAAAGCGAGATGTTAGTTAATACTTTATTATTCCAGTTTTCTGTTCATTGTACATAATGTGTAACATGAAGATTATGGATGTTAAGGTTTGTTCAATATTTTCTGCTCTTCGAAGAAAACAAATTTATAAAAACGAAGCGCTTGTTGTTCATAGACCTGTTCTAATTATAGAATGCAAACTCTCCAGGTGTTTAAAGTATATCGTTAGGTCATTCATCCCTTCAAGCACAGGGCAGTGTAAAAAGCGCCTATCAAATCCGCAATACCTCAATCAAGGTACTTTGTTTCTCCTAGAGGTGAAATATCAAATACATATATTTTTTTCTTACCAGCAGTTTTATGTACGATGGTGTTCAGAAAACACTAGGGGCATTACCTTATGTAATCCTTTATGGTACGTTTAAACTGCAGTGCAAGGGGCGTCTAGTAACTTATGGTGGAAGGCAGTTTGTTTCATTATGATTGATTAGATGATCATCTCCAATCAAGTCAAAGATGTTAAGAGTTTTCATCGATAATATGTAAAATGTTCTGCCAAATATTATGTAAAACTCTTCAGAACTTTGCATTCTATATAAAGTCGATGATGATTTTTTCATGGCTCTGTGGCATTCCCGAACTAATAATCTTGACTGGGACATAAACGCCTTTCCTTTTTCCATTTTTTAAATTTATTTTATGACCAATTTTAAAATTTTCACCGCGACACATGAGAGGGTATTCATTTTAGGGTTAATGATTCGAGTGATTGTTAACGGAAACGACCCACTGACGAAATATTTATCCGAAAATGGCCATTTCAAAGATTTCTGCACTCAGCGAACTAAGAATTGTATTAAATTGCCCTGAGGCTCGGAATTAACTGCCCAATTAAATCTGATTGCAGTAAAATGTCATATAATTTTTTTAAATTTTATGACAAAATTCCAACATAAACAGTTATAGCGTTTACGTCTCGTAGTAACTACACACCAACAAAAACAAATATTGCCAACAGATCAATCAAATATATAAATATAAAAAATTGAAGGTTTTTTCATTACATCATTTTATTAACATCACAAAATGCCATTATTTATAAAACTCTTCATTTTATATGTACTCTGCATTAGTGATCAAAATGCAAAAAGTAGATACATAAAAAATAAAAATAACTAAACAAAAAACACTAGAAAATTATTGAATTAACAGTACTTTGTAAGAGAAACAGGATGTAATGCTAAAACACCACCTAGTGGCGAAACTCAGTAAAAGCAAAATATAGTCAAGTTGTCAGTTCACTTGTCGAAGATTCCTTGCTTTCTTTAGGTGATCTAGTTTCCTACAAAATACCAAACCATATTATAATCAGTATCGCGTGGAACTATTACACCATTGCTTCACTTAAGCTTGATTCTAATTGTTTAGATAAAGGAAGAGAGATACCATCCGGGCATAAAACAAAACTATATACACACCGGTACCTCGGTGACCGGCCTAAAACTGTCAAATATTTAAATAGAAAGCTTGTTAATATACAATGTGAAACACATAAAACAAATAATCCAACACACTAACATTGAATCTTAAAGAAACATGTATCGCTGGAACTAGTTGGAGAAATATGGCTCATTGTGAAACTAAAAAAATCATTACAGTATCTGATTAAAGGGAGACAACCAATGTAATAAGAAAATCTATATGTGACTTTCATATTAAATTCATTTTCTTAAACTGTAAAAGTGACATCCTTCTGTTAGAGTTCCAAGGTAAAATTTTGTTTCTGCAGGATCAAGACCAATATCAAAACAACTAGTGATATTTGTCAGCAAGATCTTACTAGTTTTACCATCAGGAGAAAAAACAACCAAGTTGTTACTATCATTACCACAGACGAACACGTTGTCGTGTTTGTCGACTGCGATACCCGTCGCACGTTTTAGATTCGGATTTGTAAATCGTCTGATTTCTCGGCCATCTAGAGTTGTACAAACGACACTATTCCTACTATCACTGTAATACACATTCCCGGTCAGGGACACAGCTACAGAAGACACGGAATCATCTACACGTGAGGATAAAGTCCGTACAAACTGTCCACTCAATGACAACACATCTATCTCACTTTGATATTCTACTATTATGTTATCCTTCGTAGATGCTAGTCCCCATGGATTACTTTTACAAGGTATTTTGCTAATTTCCTTGATTTTATTTTGTAGAATTTCATACCTTTGCAGGTGTTGACATTTATAAAACGAAACTGCAATTTCAGATGCCGATATTAAACAAGCATCTCTCGGATAATCCACAACATCACAATTTAAAATAATATTGCTCAAAGTCTTGTGATAAACTAGTATTTTTCTATTGGTGTAACAGATCAATATAAGTCTGCCGTCTGGTAGGAATGTCCCTCCTGTAATTTGACCACCTGGATTTACACTGCGTAGTCTGTCGGCTTCAAACGCCGTGACATCTATTGGTTCCTTCTCTTTGTATAAACAATCTACAACATCAGACACTTCACTCAAACTTGTAGATAAATCCAGTGTTGTCTTGATCTGGACTTCAGCTACTGAAGTGAGGTTATTTATGATAGATGTTACCGCGTTATCGGTGTTTACTATGTATTCTATACAGCGTGTATCCTTCAAGTCGACTTTCAGACCTTCCATGTGATGTTTTATTTGTTGTTTTAGTTTTTCTTTGGTTATAAATACTTGTTTTGGTGATCCCTGATCCCGGACAGTCTGTAGTAGCTTCTGTCCTCTCTTCACATTCTGGAGAAATATCTCAATTCTTTCTTTTGTCTCTGTTAGTTTTAAGCTCTCCTCTTTGTGTATTTGTTGGGATTGTGACTGGAAGCTAGAATGAAGATGGTCAAGTTTGTCCTTGGCTTGCTGGACCATAGTGGACACTTGTTTAGATAACTTATCCTGTCCATTCTTTAACGTAGTCAGATTGTCGTCCGTTTTGATTCTTAGATCGTCCGTCTTTTTCTCGATTTCGTTTAAAAACTCGGCAAATTGTTCGATAGGTTCATTGTCTTTTGACCCCGTGATCATTTCTTCAAAGGTACAAACATGTTCACATTTTCTGTGTGAAGTTGTCAGGCAGATTACACAACACATTTCCTTGTGGTCCACACAGTAAACCTCCAGTACTTTCCCAGCGTGTTTCATACAGGGTTCATCTATGTCCAGTAACTCCACCGTCTTCTCTTTTGTTTTTGTCATTTCCTCAATGGGGATTATCTCATGTTTTGATTTCCGGATCCTTTTATGGTATTTGACACAGTTCTCACATAATGGTTCCAAACAACATGTACACCAGAAAACGGCTATTATATTTTCGTTATCAGAAAAACAGGGGCCACACAATCCGTCATCTTCACACGGGGCTGGAGTTTCCATAGATCTTTCAATCAATGAAGTAATCATATGGTTTCCTGGCATAGAATCTGCGATGTTTTCTGAAGTCAAATTCGTGTCGGCAACCATAACAACCTGACGACAAACTGGACACGGAAATCCTTTAGCCTTTTGACCTTCCCCGCCATGTTGTGTTATGATGTAGGATTTTAGACATTGAAGACAAAATGTGTGATGACAGGGCAGACATTTAGGATTTGTGAACTGTTCATAACAAATAGGACATGTTACCAGATCGTTGATATCTATCTTCGCTGCCATTATCCATCTGCCGCTGAAATACGCCCAGTTTTCTACTTTCGTTTTGACTTGGGCGGAAGTAATACATAAAAGACAAAATGGTTTCAAATCCGGATTAGACAGGAAAATGCTATATATCTTGTGTGTTGTAACATTCTGATAAGCTTCAATATATTTAAACAGTTTAAAATCGAATCAAACTGGGTTTTATCAGAGGCGTTAAAAATAAGATGATGAAAGGTAAATTTTGCCTTATCAGCGAAGTCTGTAATCACTTGTAGGGGGGGGGGGGGTAGGCACTTGTTTCTAATAATGAAAACAAACCACTCTATGCTTAAACATGTTATGTATGCATGAGAGTTTTGCCTTTTTAAAACATTTTTAATGTTTCTTTCAATTTATAATTTATTTTAACGTTTTATTACCGGTTGTCGACTTTGAAATAGACAAATGTCATTCAACTGATAAATGTAACGTGACATCTAATGACAAGTAAAACAACTTAATTGATGAATTTTCTCAGAAATATTAAATGACGATATGCTAAAATTGACAAAATGTCATGTAATGACATATATTTTTTTATAACTTAACTTTTAAGTGTAATATCCATAACCGTACACAACAAAGGACAACGTACGGAAACATTCCCCATAATTTAGGATAAGCCGGAACAGTAGTCATTTTTAATTTTTAAATTTCATTAAAACTGCAGAAAAACGTCATATATGTTAATTATGGATGTTTAAGAACTGACAATAAAGAACATGTGTATAAAAATGTAGGTTAAATGGAATCAGACATGGATTTGTTTGTTTTTTTTTATTTAAAAATTATCAATGAAAATATGCAGATAATCATTCTTTATTTCTACGTTCATGTGGGTTACTAACGACAACGCGTTAAGTATCTTAATTATCTACACAGACCATAAGACCATATCTATCAAATACAAAGATACCAAATCAATCCTATAACAAAGTGATCTAGACAAACTAATAAGACCAGATCTATCAAATACTTACATACCAAATCACAATCCTATAACAAAGTGAAAGCTGGCAAATCTGGTTAAACGCGTGACCTTCCACTAGGAAAGTGAGGCCGGGTGCTCTGGAAGAGTAAGCGCTTCCTAATTAGCTAGCTACATCCAAATAATCAAAATTTGGAATGAAAGGTTTGAACTAAGAGCCTTGTGTAAAGTTTATGGGGTAGGAACTGTTCCAGAGATTGTCCTATACCTTGATCGATTACGAAACACTATGTGATAACAATTTATCATTTTGTGACCGTGGGTCATTAATACATTTCAAAAACATCTTTATAGAATGTTACTTTGTCTATCTGGATGGTGTTATCTTTATCATCAATTTTGTTGTATTTAGAAGATATATAAACATATGGATTCGTTGCTTTGATAAAACATAACTTTATTTTAGGGCAATACATTTTGGTGATATTTGCAGATTTTTTGTTGTTGTTTGGTGAAATTTAATGTCTATCGCTGAAGAGTTTGGAAATAGTGTTTCAAGCCAAAGTCAAGAATATTTCTGTTAAATCTAGTGTCATGTGCTAACTTAAAATTTTAATGAAAATAATGAATTAACTGTTCAAGTGACAATTTCTTACCAAAGTTGAGTGGTAATTAAAATCACTATATTACAATTAATATCAAACTATCCCATCGTGGATTTTATCTGCTTAAATATTCAACAAACGCGTATCCGGAACATCAATTTTTATAATTCGTGTGACTTGTCAGTTTCAAAGTTATTTCTAGTTTTGGGGTTGTAATTGAAAAATATTGATATGTTTGTTTTTTATTTGCTTTGTGTTTGTGATTTGGACATAGACTGGTATGTTTGTTTTTATTTAGATTGTAAAATTCAAATAACGAAAACATTCATCTTTCACAGATTTTATATGTGGCGATATATAATATTTTTATTGTGTTGAGTTAAGGCTATTTTAAACTAAGTGAAAATTAATGTACCATATACTGAATCATGACACTCACGAAAGGCTACATTTGAAACTTTATGACAAACGTGATGACTCAATTTTTCTATGTCAACTTTCCTTTTTATGCAGCATATACCTGCTTTTCCTGTTGATGATGTATTTGTTTCCCAATTAATATCGCTATGGTAGAGCTTGTTCCCACTATGAAGACTTTGTACAAACGAAGTAGGCTGCTTGCAAATAAATTGTGACTCACGGATACCTACAAAGCCTTGGCTTATCAAAGCCCTCAAAAAAGTTTTGTGGCCGTCATCACAGTATTGTTGATAAGTTTGATGTCTCTGTGTCCAGGATTGCCCTGGATATATTTGACGTCTCATAGTTCCATGTTCCTTTCACACAATTTTGATTACACACGTGGCGGGTGTAGCTAGCTAAACAGGAGCACTTGGCCTCACTTCCCTGGTGGAAGTTCACGTGTCTAACCTAGCTTGTCAGTTCCAAAGTTTTTACTTTGCTTCTGGATAGTGATTCGGACATGGATTAGTTTGTTTGTTTTTGATATATATATATATATATATATATATATATACTACAAACACTGGTACTGGACATCAGTTTTATCTATTTTGTTCTAAAATGAATTTGCTATGAAGATCGTTGTTTATAAACTCTCCCACCTGACTAACCTGATACTAACAAAATCGTGACACGGAAGTAACAACAAACCCGATCTATTTGTATTTCCTACAAATTCTTAAATAATGTTATGGAAATAAATAACTTAAGATTTTAAACCCCGGCATCGTCTATTGTTTCGCATGTAGGTTCTAACATCTTTGTAATGCTGTGTTGTCCTTCTTTTCGTTAATGAATCTTTTTGTAACATAATCTAAACCAAATAATTGGACTTCAATCTAATTTCTAATTACGAGATGTTAAATTCTATTTTAAATGTTTACCTTAATATAAAAGTCTAAATATTATCGCACTTAAAAAAAGCCAGCAGCAGTATTTTATGTGAATTATCAAATTTATGCTCATACAAATGTCTATATTACATGCACATTTCTTTGTAAGCCCATATTTTTGCTCTATTATGTGTAAATATGAAAAATGGGTTTTTTTCCGTTTTTTGATAATTATTTTTAAAGTGTTCTGCTCGAAAGACCAACTTTTACTTTATTGTTTTAGGATATACAGTCCAACCTGCCTTAAAGGCCACCTCTATATAAGGGACACCTGCTTATAAAGGCCAAGAGAATTGTACCCCAATTGTTCTTTATTCATATCATTTGAACCTGTATATAAAGGCCACCTGCCCATACAGGCCACTTTTACTGATTTCCTTGGGTGGCCTTTATAGACAGGTTTGACTGTATTTTCAAAAAGCAATCTTTAGGAGTTTTCAAAATGTTGGTCCTCTTAGGAGAAAATGGACCTTTTTTGAAAAATAAGGAAATTAAAACTGATAACTGCACATACAACTGACGTTATATTTAAACACCGCTGATACTAACTGCTATGGTTAGCTCAAGTTAGCGAGGGCGCTTTGTAACCTGTGCAACATGGATTCAAATCACAAACGGAAATCTTTTTATTATCTTTTCCTTTATGAAATGCTATTATTAAATTTGGCCTTTTTACACATATAAGTTTTTTTTTTTCAAAAAGACCATTTTTCTTTCAAAATACACTTTTTACTACCAGATCAAGCCAGGTTATATTTTATACAATAAACCTATACATATCACCCGCGAATTCTTAGTGAAGCGAGATGTTAGTTAATACTTTATTATTCCAGTTTTCTGTTCATTGTACATAATGTGTAACATGAAGATTATGGATGTTAAGGTTTGTTCAATATTTTCTGCTCTTCGAAGAAAACAAATTTATAAAAACGAAGCGCTTGTTGTTCATAGACCTGTTCTAATTACAGAATGCAAACTCTCCAGGTGTTTAAAGTATATCGTTAGGTCATTCATCCCTTCAAGCAGAGGACAGTGTAAAAAAGCGCCTATCAAACCCCCAATACCTCAATCAAGGTACTTTGTTACTTCTAGAGGTGAAATATCAAATACATATATTTTTTCTTAACAGCAGTTTTATGTACGATGGTGTTCAGAAAACACTAGGGACATTACCTTATGTAATCCTTTATGATACGTTTAAACTGCAGTGCTAGGGGCGTCTAGTAACTTATGGTGGAAGGCAGTTTGTTTCATAATGATTGATTAGATGAACATCTCCAATCAAGTCAGAAATGTTAAGGGTTTTCATCGATAATATGTAAAATGTTCTGCCAAATATTATGTAGAAATCTTCAGAACTTTGCATTCTAATTAAAGTCGATGATGATCTTCTCTTGGCTCTGTGGCATTCCCGAACAAATAATCTTGACTGGGACATAAACGCCTTTCCTTTTGCCATTTTTTAAATTTATTTTATGACCAAATTCAAAAATTAGTATATGGCATTTCCAGCAGTGTTTATTTATGAAATATAATTTCACCGCGACACATGAGAGGGTATTCATTTTAGGGTGAATGATTTGAGTGATTGTTAATGGAAACGACCCACTGACGAAATATTTATCCGAAAATGGCCATTTCAAAGATTTCTGCACTCAGTGAACTAAAAATTGAATTAAATTGCCCTGAGGCTCGGAATTAACTGCCCAATTAAATCTTGTTGCAGTAAAATGTCATATAATTTTTTTTAATTTTATGACAAAATTCCAACATAAACAGTTAAAGCGTTTACGTCTCGCAGTAACTACACACCAACAAAAATACAAATATTGCCAACATATCTATAAAATTGAAGGTTTTTTCATTACATCATTTTATTAACAATCACAAGATATCATTACTTTTTAGAACTCTTCATTTATATGTAAATCTGATTAGTGAGGATAATGCAAAAAGTAGATGCATAAAAAATGAAAATAATGAAACAAAAATCACTAGAAAATTATTGAATTAACAGTACGATGTGAGAGAAACAGGATGTAATGCCAAAACACAACCTAGTGGCGAAACTCAGTAAAAGCAAAATATAGTCAAGTTGTCAGTTCACTTGTCGAAGATTCCTTGTTTTCTTTAGGTGATCTAGTTTCCTACAAAATACCAAACCATATTATAATCAGTATCACGTAGAACTATTACACCATTGCTTCACTTAAGCTTGATTCTAATTGTTTAGATAAAGGAAGAGAGATATCATCAGGGCATAAACAAAAATATATACGTATACACACCGGTATCTGTGACCAGCCTAAAACTGTCAAACATTTAAATAGAAAGCTTTTTAATGTATGCAGTAAGAAACACATGAAACAAATAATCCAACACACTAACATTTAATCTTAAAGAAACATGTTTCGCTAGAACTAGTTAGTGAAACATAGCTCATTGTATCACTAGCTGATTAAAGGGAGACAACCAATGTAATAAGAAAAGCATAAATTATCAGTCAATGTTTGACTACGTCCATTGAAGACACATATATTTTTTTCTAAACTATAATTTACTCATGTTCTTTCTCTATTTTTATATTGTATTCGATTATAAAAGCGATGATTGTTTTACATAATTGAGTCAAAGTTCATTTTCTTAAACTGTAGAAGTGACATCCGCTATTTACAGTGCCAAGATAAAATTTTGTTTCTGTAGGATCAAGACCAATACCACAACAACTACGGATATTTGTCAGTAAGATCTTACTGGTTTTACCATCAGGCGAAAAAACAACCACGTTATCACTACCGTAACCACAGACGAACACATTGTCGTATTTGTCGACTGCAATACCCATCAAACGGTCTAGGTTCGGATTTGTAAATCTTCTGATTTCTCGGCCATCTAAAGTTTTACAAAAACATATTTTCTATCGCTGCAATACACGTTTCCGGTCAGGGACACAGTTACACAAGACACGTGATCACCTACACGTGAGGATAAAGTCTGTATAAACTGTCCACTCAATGACAACACATCTATCTCACTTTCATATCCTACTATTATGTAATCCTTCGTAGATGCCAATCCCCATGGACCAGTTTTACAAGGTATTTTGCTATTTTCCTTGATTGTATTTTGTAGAATTTCATACCTCTGCAGGTGTTGACATTCACAAAACGAAACTGCAATTTCAGATGCCGATATTAAACAGGCATCTGCCGGTTCTTCCACAACATTACATTTTGAAATAATATTGTTCAAAGTCTGGTCATAAACTAGTATTTTTCTACTGGTGCAACAGATCAAAACAAGTCTGCCGTCTGGTAGGAATGTCCCTCCTGTAATTTCACCACCTGGTTTTACACAGTGTAGCCTGTCGGCTTTTAACGCCATGACATCTGTTGGATAGTTCTCTTTGTGTAAACAATCTACAACAGCAGATACTTCACTCAAACTTGTAGATAAACCCAGTGTTGTCTTGATCTGGACTTCAGCTACTGAAGTGAGGTTTTTTATGATAGATGTTACCGCGTCATCGGTGTTTAATATATACTCTATACAGTGTGTATCCTTCAGGTCGACTTTCAGACCTTCCATGTGATGTTTTAGTTGTTGTTTTAGTTTTTCTTTGGTTATAAATACTTGTTTTGGTGATCCCTGTTCCCGTACAGTTTGTAGTAGCTTCTGTCCTCTCTTCACATTCTGGAGAAATATCTCAATTCTATCTTTTGTCTCTGCTAGTTTTAAGCTCTCCTCTTTGTGTATTTGTTGGGATTTTGACTGGAAGTTAGAATGAAAATGGTCAAGTTTGTCCTTGGCTTGCTGGACCATAGTGGACACTTGTTTAGATAACTTATCATGTCCATTCTTTAACGTAGTCAGATTGTCCTCCGTTTTGATTCTTAGATCGTCGGTTTTTTTCTCGATTTCGTTTAAAAACTCGGCAAATTGTTCGATAGGTTCATTTTCCTTTGACCATGTGATCATTTCTTCAAAGGTACAAACATGTTCACATTTTCTGTGTGAAGTTGTCAGGCAGATTACACAACACATTTCCTTGTGGTCCACACAGTAAACCTCCAGTACTTTCCCAGCGTGTTTCATACAGGGTTCATCTATGTCCAGTAACTCCACCGTCTTCTCTTTTGTTTTTGTCATTTCCTCAATGGGGATTATTTCATGTTTTGATTTTCTCATCCGTTTATGGTATTTGGCACAGTTCTCACATAATGGTTCCAAACAAGATGTACACCAGGAAACGGCCATTATTTTTTCGTTATCAGAAAAACAGGGCCACACAGTCCGTCATTCTCACACGGGACTGGAGTTTCCACAGATCTTTCAATCAATGAAGTAATCATATGGTTCCCTGGCATAGAATCTGCGATGTTTTCTGAAGTCAAATTCGTGTCGGTAACCATAACAACCTGACGACAAACTGGACACGGAAATCCTTTAGCATTTTGACCTTCCCTGCCATGTTGTGTTATGATGTAGGATTTTAGACATTGAAGACAGAATGTGTGATGACAGGGCAGACATTTAGGATTTGTGAACTGTTCATAACAAATAGGACATGTTACCAGATCGTTGATATCAATTTTCGCTGCCATCATCCTGAATGATGAAATACGCCCAGTTTTCTACTTTCGTTTTGACTTGGGCGGAAGTAATACATAAAAGACAAAATGGTTTCGAATCCGGATTGCATTGTATATATATATATATATATATACAATATATATTTTGGTTTCATAATTTTGGTCCAAGCACTACTGATGAGGAATTGTACTCCGAAACGGCTGTCTAGTGCTGTAAAATTAAAACTGGTATAATATGTAATTTAAACCCCTGAGCCGATATCTCTGCTGGTGGCTGGTGCCCCGAGGATATCACCAACTCAGTAGGCAATAATTTCGTATTATTGTCAGAAATATACTATAATTGTCTAAATTTTCTGCAAGTTAAAATTTGAAATTTCTTAAAAACTAAGGTATACTCCCTCATGCAAAGTATTTCCTTAGCTTAATTTGGTAAAATATATTTTGGTCCTTTGGGTAGCTTTTCAACATCTTCAAAATAATTTTGGTTTCATAATTTTGGTCCAAGCACTACTGATGAGGAATTGTATTCCGAAACGGCCGTCTAGTGCTGTAAAATTAAAACTGGTATAATATGTAATAGATAGATAGATAGATAGATACACATGTAGATATAGATATATATATATATATATATATATATATATATATATATATATATATATATATATATATATATATATATATATATATATATATATCCGTTAATTTTAAATGTTGTTTTAGTTTAATTTATAAGTTTAAAAGAGAATATCAAACTGGGTTTTATGAGAGGCGTGGGAATTAAGATGATGTAAGCCTATCAGATAATTTTTTCTTATCCAGTCACCTAGGCTGTTATGTGTATGTGCATGGAAGTTTGCAGTTAAAACATTAACGTTTTTTTTAATTTCTGTCAAAGCGAAACAACTTTAAACTGAATGCAATTTGTTTTATATGTTGACGTTTGTTTAGTCAACTCCCGTTTGTCATTTAACTGATCACTGTAAGTTAATGTGATAAGGAATGAACAAGTAAAATAACTCAGTAATGGTGAATTTTCTGAGAAATATTAAATTACACAATTGACAAAATACCATTAATAATGACATGGTTGTTAATTTTTAAGTGTAATATCCATAACCGTACACAACAGAGAAGGGCAACCACACAAAAACATTCTCCAAGATTTAGGATAACCCGGAACAGTAGTACAATTTTTAATGTTAAATTTCATAAAAACTACAGAAACGTCATATAGATCTATGTTAATTATGTATGTTTAAGAACTGACAATTAAGACCATGTATATAAAAATGTAGGTTAAATGGAATCAGACATGGATTTGTTTTTGATTTAAAAATTATCAATGGAAATATGCAGATAATCAATCTTTTATTTCTACGCTCATGTGGTTACTACAGCAACGCGCTCGTTATCTTAATTATCTACATAAACTAATAAGACCATATCTAACAAATACTAACATACCAAATCACAATCCTACAGCAAAATGAAAGCTGACAAATCAGGTTAAACGCGTGACCTTCCACCAGGAAAATAAGGCCGGGTGCTCTGGAAGGGTAAGCGCTTCCTGTTTAGCTAGCTACATCCGTCATGTATGTAATCAAAATTGGGATTGAAAGGTGTAACTAAGGGACGTCATATATATCCAGGGTAATTTTTGAATACAGAGACATCATACTTATCAACAATATTGTGATGGCAACCATTAAACGTTTTAGGGCATTGATTCGTTTAGGCTTTTAATGTCTTTAGCTGCAAACAACTTGCTTCATTGTATAAAGATCCCGTACCACTAAGTAGCATACGTAAGTCATGTCATATCAACTATTCCAAACTGAGTGAAACATGTCGTTACCATGACAACACAAACATGAGAAACATAGTGTCACCTATGATCTACTAACTACCAGTAATACCGCCGTATCCACGTATCACTAAATGGTATATTATCAAAAACAAACATACTGATCCATGTCCGAATATCAGTCAAGAAGCAAAGTAAAACTTTTGGAACTGACAAGTTAGGTTAGACACGTGACATTCCTTCAGGGAAATGAGGCTGGGTGCTCCGGAACCTCTTGTTTAGCTAGCTACAACCGCCACGTGTGTATTAGCTATTCCGGACAACAATATTCACAATTTAAAGGGTGTTGATGGTCGACCTTGATGTTTGACATTAACCTCAATCAAGTTTGTAAAACTCACAACCTTGAACTGACCCTGTAGTAAATGTTCAGTGGTTCAGAGTTTATGTACAGTACTAATGACATTCACCTGCTATATACACTTTAGAATCAAACACCAAGTTTATATTGGAAACAAGTGTATACTTGAACCACACCACTGGATACCCCCCATACACAAACACACACACACACACACACACACACACACACAGAGTAGTTTTTCATGTTAAGTAAGAATGACTATATTATATCTTAAAGATGTTTATTTTCTTATATAGGTTCATGTAATTTAATTACATATAACTTTAACTTAAATTAAAATATAATATTTAAAATTTAATAAATATAACCATAAATATTGCACTAAATAAACTTTTTAAAGCAAATTCAGGTAAATAAAGAGACACAAAAAAGTTTAATAAATTGAGTATTGCATTGTATAGAGGCATTGATAACAACCTTGACCTTGACAGTAGTGTCAAATAAAGACATGGCTACCGTAACCATAGTAACTGATTACTAACTGAAATCAAATTTAAAAAAAATATCCTGAAATCATCCCTGTAACAATTTTGATGAAATTTTTATAACTTTAAGTGCTATATACAGTTTATAGTTCTAAAAAACAAAAGGTAAATCATTTCAGCAGTGAACATTTTTTTTTAATTGTGATATTTTTGAAAGTGAAGAAGAGAAAATCTTCAATATATAAGAACAGTTTTTAACAAGAGGCCCAATAGGGCCTGTAATGCTCAACTGGCAGGTCATTTACATTTTTGATAAATAACATGCAAATCCTATGAAATGGCATTCCACCTCCTTTTTACAGTTGCAACTGGAACCAAAATGGTTGGAAAACAAATCTGCATTGGTCTTTAATGTTTTTGCTATTTATAGGAACTGGAGCCACCTTGGATTTTGGCCGATTTAATTGTTACTAAAGGACTTTTCATGCTGTATTGGGTTAGAATTGACCAATTCAGGAAAAAAAAATCGATGATTTAGTTGAAACAAACATCTTATTTGTACACTGCCTAAAAGTTGGGTCAACAATTTTTTTTTCAAGAAAGGTAAAACATTAGGTCATAACCTTCACAATTGACCTTGACCTCATTTTGAAGGTAATTACAAGCATATTTCAAAACTGAAAACCCCATGTCATTATCTGATCAAATAGTGAAGATATAACCATTTCAGCAATTTTTTGCATCTGTGACCTTGGCCTTTGAACCCATAACCTTTTTCTATACATCAAAATAGCACCGGTAGTTGAATTATTATCTACAACATTCTAATATATATGCCTATAGAAAAAGTTAATAGTTTTCAAGATAATTAACTATTTCAGTATTATTTCGTATCTGTGACCTTGACCTTTATACCCCTGACCTTAATCTATATATCACAATGATCATTACATCAATACCAACAATATTCTAATATACATACCTATACAATTAATTTGTAGTTTTCGTGTTAATTAATGTTTTTGATTTTGTTTTGCATCTGTGACCTTGACCTATGAACCCATGACCTTTTACTATGTACCAAAATGATCATTGTATCAATACCTAAGATATTCTTATATACATGCCTTTACAAAAAGTTAATACTTTTCAAGATATTTAACCATTTAAGCATTGTTTTGCTACTGTGACCTTGACCTTTGGACCCATGGCCTTTTTCTATACATCAAAATGATCCTTGTATCAATATTACAACATTCTAATATACATGCCTATACAGAAAGTTAATAGTTTTCGAGATAATAAACTATTTTGGTATTGTTTTGCACCTGTGACCTTGACCTTTGAACCCATAACCTTTTTCTATACATCAAAATGATCGTTGTATCAATACCTACAACATTCTAATATACAAGCCTATACAAAAAGTTAATAGTTTTAGTGATAATTAAATTTGGTATTGTTTTGCATCTGTGACCTTGACCTTTGAACCCATGACCTTTTTCTATACATCATAATGATCGTTGTATCAATACCTACAACATTCTAATATACATGCCTATACAAAAAGTTAATAGTTTTCAAGATAATAAACTATTTCGGTATTGTTTAGCACCTGTGACCATGACCTTTGAACCCATGACCTTTTTCTATACATCAAAATGATTGTTGTATGAATACCTACAACATTCTAGTATACATGCCTATACAAAAAGTTTATAGTTTTCAAGATAATTAACCATTTCGGTATTGTTTAGCATCTGTGAACTTGACCTTTGAACTCATGACCTTTTTCTATACATCAAAATGATTGTTGTATCAATACCTACAACATTCTAATATACATGCCTATACAAAAAGTTTATAGTTTTCCAAATAATAATTATAATCAAAGGTAAAAAAAATTAGGTCACGACCTTAACAATTGACCTTGACCTCATTTTGAAGATACTAACAAGAAGATGTCAAAACTGAAAACCCCATGCCATTATCTGGTCAAATAGTCAAGTTATAACAATTTGAAGCTATTTTACGATTTTTTCAAAATTAAACGTAAAAATGCATAACCCATTTTTTGTCCGAATTTCACAAAATGAACAAACTATAGGCTTAAGACCCTAGAGAAGCCAAATATCACATCAGATTTTTTCTCAAATCAATTCTTTCGGAGGAGAAGATTTTTTAAGATTTTTGCACCCCTAGGTCACCTTGACCTAGTTATTGTAGCCATGGCAATGCCAGGAACAAATCTGAATTGCACCGGCCCATATATATACTTCTCACTAAGTTTCATTGAATATTTGTGTCGTAGTTTCAGAGGAGATGTCAAAAAAAATAGGTGTTAACGACGCACACACGCACCCACGCATGCACACACGCTGCGCTTTGCCATAAGCTCACATGACCTTTCGGTCAGGTGAGCTAAAAAACTATTGTTAGACTCTGTCAAGGACCTTCCACAACAAATTTGGTTTCAATTGCCCAGTAGTTTCGGAGAAGAAGATTAAAGTTTACTGACGCACGCCTTTGGCCAGGTGAGCTATAAGCTACTCCTCTGCCAGCATTTTCACAATATTTATGTGTCACAAAAGTTTAATTTTATATTTAAACTAGACATCTTCGTTCTAAATCTCAAATTTGAACTAAATCGGTCCAAAAATAAACATGTAACGACCATTTATAGGTTTTTGCTATTTATGGCAATGGCAGCCATCTTGGATGATGCAGGAAAATGATTTGTACAAACTTTATTCTACTCCACCTAGGGACTTTCCACACCAAATTTGGCATCATTTGGGTATGTGGTTTCAGAGAAGAAGATTTTCAAAGAATTGCCTAAATTTAGCATCTAATTTGCATATTCCGCTAATTACGAGCAAACAGAAAAAGTAACAGAAAAATCCGTTGCATATATTAAATGCATAGACATCTACTTTCTAAATCTCAAATTTGAACTGAATCGGTCCAAAAATAAAAATATGTAACGACCATTTATAGGTTTTTGCTATTTATATCAATAGCGGCCATCTTGGATGCCCCATGAAGTTGATTTGTACAAACTTTAATCTACTCCACCTAGGTACTTTCCACACCAAATTTGGCATCATTTGGGTATGTGGTTTCAGAGAAGAAGATTTTCAAAGAATCGACTAAATTTAGCATCTAATTTGCATATTCCACTAATTACGAGCAAACAGAAAAAGTTACAGAAAAACCCGTTACATATATTAAATGGCTAGACATCTACTTTCTAAATCTCAAATTTGAACTAAATCGGTCCAAAAATAAACATGTAATGACCATTTATAGGTTTTTGCTATTTATAGCAATGGCGGCCATCTTGGATGCCGCACGAAGTTGATTTGTACAAACTTTAATCTACTCCACCTAGGGACTTTCCACACCATATTTGGCATCATTTGGGTATGCGGTTTCAGAGAAGAAGATTTTCAAAGAATCGACTAAATTTAGCATCTAATTTGCATATTCCGCTAATTACGAGCAAACAGAAAAAGTTACAGAAAAACCCGTTACATATATTAAATGGCTAGACATCTACTTTCTAAATCTCAAATTTGAACTAAATCGGTCCAAAAATAAACATGTAATGACCATTTATAGGTTTTTGCTATTTATAGCAATGGCGGCCATCTTGGATGCCGCAGGAATATAATTTGTACAAACTTTAATCTTCTCCACCTAGGGACTTTCCACACCAAATTTGGTTCCAATTGGCCTAGTGGTTTAAGAGGAGAAGATTAAAGTTTACGCATGGACGCACGCACGCACGGACGCACACACGCTTCACCATGGCATAAGCTCAGCTGGCTATAGCCAGTTGAGCTAAAAATCTGTTACATATATTAAATGCCTAAACATCTTCGTTCTAAATCTCAAATTTGAACTAAATCGGTCCAAAAATAAACATGTAACGACCATTTATAGGTTTTTGCTATTTATGGCAATGGCAGCCATCTTGGATGATGCAGGAAGTTGATTTGTACAAACTTTATTCTACTCCACCTAGGGACTTTCCACACCAAATTTGGCATCATTTGGGTATGTGGTTTCAGAGAAGAAGATTTTCAAAGAATTGCCTAAATTTAGCGTCTAATTTGCATATTCCGCTAATTACGAGCAAACAGAAAAAGTAATAGAAAAATCCGTTGCATATATTAAATGCCTAGACATCTACTGTCTAAATCTCAAATTTGAACTAAATCGGTCCAAAAATAAACATGTAATGACCATTTATAGGTTTTTGCTATTTATAGCAATGGCGGCCATCTTGGATGCCGCAGGAATATAATTTGTAAAAACTTTAATCTTCTCCACCTAGGGACTTTCCACACCAAATTTGGTTCCAATTGGCCAAGTGGTTTAAGAGGAGAAGATTAAAGTTTACGCACGGACGCACGCACGCACGCACACGCTTCACCATGGCATAAGCTCAGCTGGCTATAGCCAGTTGAGCTAAAAATCCGTTACATATATTAAATGCCTAAACATCTTCGTTCTAAATCTCAAATTTGAACTAAATCGGTCCAAAAATAAACATGTAACGACCATTTATAGGTTTTTGCTATTTATGGCAATGGCAGCCATCTTGGATGATGCAGGAAGTTGATTTGTACAAACTTTATTCTACTCCACCTAGGGACTTTCCACACCAAATTTGGCATCATTTGGGTATGTGGTTTCAGAGAAGAAGATTTTCAAAGAATTGCCTAAATTTAGCATCTAATTTGCATATTCCGCTAATTACGAGCAAACAGAAAAAGTAATAGAAAAATCCGTTGCATATATTAAATGCCTAGACATCTACTGTCTAAATCTCAAATTTGAACTAAATCGGTCCAAAAATAAACATGTAATGACCATTTATAGGTTTTTGCTATTTATAGCAATGGCGGCCATCTTGGATGCCGCAGGAATATAATTTGTAAAAACTTTAATCTTCTCCACCTAGGGACTTTCCACACCAAATTTGGTTCCAATTGGCCAAGTGGTTTAAGAGGAGAAGATTAAAGTTTACGCACGGACGCACGGACGCACGCACACGCTTCACCATGGCATAAGCTCAGCTGGCTATAGCCAGTTGAGCTAAAAATCCGTTACATATATTAAATGCCTAAACATCTTCGTTCTAAATCTCAAATTTGAACTAAATCGGTCCAAAAATAAACATGTAACGACCATTTATAGGTTTTTGCTATTTATGGCAATGGCAGCCATCTTGGATGATGCAGGAAGTTGATTTGTACAAACTTTATTCTACTCCACCTAGGGACTTTCCACACCAAATTTGGCATCATTTGGGTATGTGGTTTCAGAGAAGAAGATTTTCAAAGAATTGCCTAAATTTAGCGTCTAATTTGCATATTCCGCTAATTACGAGCAAACAGAAAAAGTAATAGAAAAATCCGTTGCATATATTAAATGCCTAGACATCTACTGTCTAAATCTCAAATTTGAACTAAATCGGTCCAAAAATAAACATGTAATGACCATTTATAGGTTTTTGCTATTTATAGCAATGGCGGCCATCTTGGATGCCGCACGAAGTTGATTGGTACAAACTTTAATCTACTCCACCTAGGGACTTTCCACACCATATTCGGCATCATTTGGGTATGTGGTTTCAGAGAAGAAGATTTTCAAAGAATCGACTAAATTTAGCATCTAATTTGCATATTCCGCTAATTACGAGCAAACAGAAAAAGTTACAAAAAAACCCGTTACATATATTAAATGGCTAGACATCTACTTTCTAAATCAAATTTGAACTAAATCGGTCCAAAAATAAACATGTAATGACCATTTATAGGTTTTTGCTATTTATAGCAATGGCGGCCATCTTGGATGCCGCAGGAATATAATTTGTACAAACTTTAATCTACTCCACCTAGGGACTTTCCACACCAAATTTGGTTCCAATTGGCCAAGTGGTTTCAGAGGAGAAGATTAAAGTTTACGCACGCACGCACACACGCTTCACCATGGCATAAGCTCAGCTGGCTATAGCCAGTTGAGCTAAAAATGTCACTTATAAGTTTCTAACAATGAAAATTTCATCAAACTTGATTGAGAAATGAGGTCAGGATAATCTTTGATAAAAAACGATTAAAAATACAAAGAACATTTATACAAAAACAAACAATAAGTAATCATCATCATCATATTGAACACCACTTGTACAACAGTAACTGCGTGGTAAAGGGGAAGTAACTCTTACAATTTAGCCAGCTCTAGGATATATGATTCATTTGATAAATCAAAGTACAATAGGAGATGATGATGTTTTCTGGTTTGTATACATTTTAATTACAGGTATATCACTCAATCTCAGGTATCATGCCAGGTGTGTCAGGTAAGTCAATTATTTGATATCAGCAGTATAACTATATATACATGTGTTAATGAAGGATTTATACAATTACATGTATGAAGACATGTTGATAAACACCACAACATAATTACTGGATAAACCTTATCATCTATAACACATGTATCTAAAATAACATGTGCACACAAATAACACATGTAAACAAAACAATGAGGCCCAATTGGCTTTAACAATCACCTGAGAGAAATGTATAATTGGGAAAAGTTCATTGAAAGAGAAGTCATTTGGCATTATATTGCTTTTCTATGGTTTTGACCAAAACAATGTCATTATGAGAACCACCAAATATCCAAAAAGTCCAAAATAATCTTTGCTTCAGACCCTGCAAGTTTCAAATGTATATTGCCTATACAAAAAGTTAATGGTTATTGAGTAACTTGGCATTTCTTGCTTAAACATAAGAAACACAATAAGCATTTGCCTTTCAAGAGAAGATTTTAATAAAATCATAATGACAAGTTTTTTCACAATTATGGCCCTACTTCTGTGCCCCTTGAGAGATAGGGACCATGAAATTTTATATTCTGATGCCCTGATGTCCCTCTAGATGCTTAAAAGATACTGACCAAGTTTGGTTGAAAATGGCTCAGTGGTTAATATGACGAGAAGATGAGAATGTGATAAGTTTCTGCATAATGCATGAATGACAACAGACAAACAACAATCGTAATAGGTCACCAGGAAATGAAACAAAGTTCTGGTGGCCTAGTAACACATTAACGAAAAATAACACATTTACTCAAAATAACACATTTACACAAAATAAACAGACACAAATGGAATGTATGGTTTACTGTGATACATGCATCTTCCTAGACATGCATACATTTACACACACACACACACACACACACACACACACACACACACACACTCTTTCCATTGATTTAATGCTGTACTTGATGTTATCTCTATTAGGTACAATGACATAGGAACAGATCAAATACATTGAAAATCTAGTACAACAGATTAACTACCTTGTACAGTAGAATAAAACATTATTGCATTACTGTAGATCAGTTTTATTTCGCGATAGTTTTATTTTCGAGTAAATTCGCGACTCATTCCATTCGCGAATTCAATTATCACACGAATATTTTCAGCACACAGATATTTCTATATTGACATCATATATTGTATTCAATAAGATTCAAAACGCGAAATCAAAACTTCACGAATAACGTCAAGATGGTCTTGATGCGAAATGTTCTACTCGCGAAAAATAAGTAATCTACAGTATAAGACCATAATTGTCATTCATCCTGTGGCCAACATATGACATAATCGTGCAACACAGTGTCATGTTGTATAAGGTGGGAATCTAAATCTTTAACAATTTGCCATCATCTATTTTTGGAGCAGTGTGATTGTAGCATTGAATTGTTGAGATATGGTCACATTACTGTCCTAGCTATTCCAGGCAAACCAAATATAATTAATTAACCTGTCATTCAGTTTGCCTGGAACAGCTAGGACAGTAATACAACCATAGCAAACATATCTGAACAGGCCAATGTTTAATCAAATGCCACTGAAATAAATGTACAGCAAATACAATTTCTGTAAACAAAACCCTGGTGGTCATTTTGGAACAAAACAAATAATGACTGAATTTCTGGTGAAAATCTGAAAAAATATGTTAGTTTTCAAGATATTCAGGAATTTTAGATGTCATTTAAACGGTAACTACATGTTTTGTAGTATAAATAAATAAAATTAGCTGAATTTATGTTAATAAATATCTTACTTACGGAATGATTGTAAAACTCATGGGTCATTCTACAGTAGCATCTATAGTTAAGGCAAGTTTAACTTTATCATGAAAAATTCTCGTTATTCTTATTTATAAATCTCCCAACTTTATAATAAATACCATTAATATAACAATACAGATACATATACGTTTTATTACAGCAGCTTTTTATTTTGATTCTTTATAAAGAGATTATTTTATTTATTTAAAGCTGCCTTTACACAATCCACTACCAGTATGTCAGACATATGACAACACCATATATATCTAGAAACTGCAGCCATAGAAACAACAATTGGTCAAAACTGCTAATTAATGGAAGTACAAGTTATATAGTAAAACACCATTAATGGCACGAATCGGTAATGTCAATAAACAACGCTATGTGTTTTCTAAAGGCAGAACTGCAGGTTTTACCATCCAAATGGAACAAGCATTCTGATTGGTCAATACAGATAAGTAATGCAAAAGTGACAGAGAGCTGAAGAGACATCAGAAAACCATGTACCGTTAATTAACTACTGATAACGATGGATTTTAATTTAAAGTTAAGCATGGATCGGTAGAATAATGTTTTAGGAAGTGTTCCATGTTGCCAGCAAGAGCAAAGTGAGGAAATACTGGATGCTATCTATGCATGTTTTTGTTTCTGTCGTTTTCGCCAGAAATTTCAAGAATTCAATGATGGAAGCTGTCAGACCACAAACCCCCAACAAGTCAAAAATTAAAATGGGGATTTAGTGGGCTGACTAGTCGGACTAATTACACAGATACAATCATTAGTAATGTTAACAGAATTCAAATGTTACATATCTACTTTCAGCCAGCAGGATGGTTTAACCACGAGTTTCAACCCTTGCCACATTTGACACTTTTACAACGGAGTTTATTGACACACAATGTATTACCCCTAAATTTTGTGTGATACTATTATTTGAATTAAGGTGAAATAGAATAAATATCTTAATGGATTATTCTTTCAAATTGCGATGTAATATTTTCTGTTTCCTGATATATAAACATTCTGCACAATCATTAGTTCAAGCCCCAATTGTACAATAAATTTTTCACAATCACAATCATTCCTTACTGAAGTTTTCTTTAACAGAAATCTGACAAATTTTAAACCAAAATGATTTTGCTAATTATATTTAAGATGGCATTTCAAAGATTATTTTAAGCTTGTGACATCTGTATTTAATCTTATAAAAATGTGTGTTTATAAATCAATAAAAATTGTCAAAAATTGCTAAATTTAAGTATTGAAGAAAAGTCTCAGTTAAGGAAATGAATTTGGAATTGTGGCTACTGGTATAACATACATGAATGAAGCCCATTAAACTTTATGTTAAGCGCACAGTCCACCTGTAAAGTGGCCTGTCCACCTGTAAAGTGACCTGGCCACCTGTAAAGCGACCTGTCCACCTGTAAAGTGACCTGTCCACTTGTAAAGTGACCTGTTCACCTGTAAAGTGACCTGTCAACCTGTATAGTACACAGTCCACCTGTGAAGTGACCTGTCCACCTGTAAAGTGACCTGTCAACCTGAAAAGTGACCTGTCCACTTGTAAAGTGACCTGTCCACCTGTAAAGTGACCTGTCCACTTGTAAAGTGACCTGTCCACCTGTAAAGTGAACTGTCCCTCAGTATAGTAAACAGTTCACCTGTAAAGTGGCCTGTCCACTTGTAAAGTGACCTGTCCACCTGTAAAGTGACCTGTCCACTTGTAAAGTGACCTGTCCACCTGTAAAGTGAGCTGTCCACTTTTAAAGTGACCTGTCCACCTGTAAAGTGAACTGTCCACTTGTATAGTGAACTGTCCCTCAGTATAGTACACAGTTCACCTGTAAAGTGGCCTGTCAACTTGTAAAGTGACCTGTCCACCTGTAAAGTGAACTGTCCACTTGTATAGTGAACTGTCCCTCAGTATAGTACACAGTTCACCTGTAAAGTGGCCTGTCCACTTGTAAAGTGACCTGTCCACTTGTATAGTGACCTGTCCACCTGTAAAGTGACCTGTCAACTTGTAAAGTGACCTTTCCACTTGTATAGTGACCTGTCCACCTGTAAAGTGACCTGTCCACTTGTATAGTACACAGTCCACCTGTGAAGCGACCTGTCCACCTGTAAAGTGACCTGTCCACCTGTAAAGTGACCTGTCCACCTGTAAAGTGACCTGTCCACTTGTATAGTACACAGTCCACCTGTGAAGCGACCTGTCCACCTGTAAAGTGACCTGTCCACTTGTATAGTACACAGTCCATCTGTGAAGCGACCTGTCCACCTGTAAAGTGACCTGTCCACCTGTAAAGTGACCTGTCCACCTGTAAAGTGACCTGTCCACTTGATAGTACACAGTCCACCTGTGAAGCGACCTGTCCACCTGTGAAGTGACCTGTCCACCTGTAAAGTGACCTGTCCACCTGTATAGTACACAGTCCACCTATGGCTCTCCTGAATCTGTTCTGGTGTGTTTATGTTGATGACTGATGATATATTTTGCACCATGTTTTACAAATATCATTTTAATATTTTTCAGTAATAGAACACATTCCAAAATATTGCAAAAACAGTACAACCCAAATACACTGCCAGTGCTATCCACCATAAATACTGTTCATGTAATTTTTGTTCAAAATTTTTAAAACTACAAGTCCAACTGTAAGTCCAGCTAGAGCTCCATTAAATGTGCTGTATATCCCACTGGTGGAGTTTTATCTTCACTAGAATATCTGTCCCATACAGCAAAACCTACATCAGCACTCGCTGAAAAACACAAAATCATATAATATCTTATTAATTACTTAGTACATCAAACTCTACAATATAGTATATTACTGAAATCACTAAAGTCTATTTGTGACCTGTGGTTCAATGTGCAGAACGAAAACAATTGGAGGAATGACAAAATGAAGAAAAGAAAAGAAAGAAAGAGAAGATGGATGCATATACTAAGTATATGTGGAGAAAGGTTGGAGAAAGGTGGGATGATGGGAAGACATTCTTAACAACTCTTCATACATCACTTATATTTTTTTATTTTAGAAATGTTACATTCAGAATGTGTGAGAGAACATGTAGTACATATCTAAAACACAGAAAAAGGAAACAGGTATCTGTAAACTTAAAACATCCTCTCCACCCCCACCTCCCCTCCAAAACACAGACAAAAGGAAACAGGTAAAATTAAAACATCCTCTCCACCCCCACCTCCCCTCCAAAACACAGACAAAAGGAAACAGGTAAACTTAAAACATCCTCTCCACCCCCACCTCCCCTCCTAAACACAGACAAAAGGAAACAGGTAAACTTAGAACATCCTCTCCATCCCCACCTCCCCTCCAAACACAGACAAAAGGAAACAGGTATCTGTACACTTAGAACATCCTCTCCATCTCCACCTCCCCTCCAAAACACAGACAAAAGGAAACAGGTATCTGTAAACTTAAAACATCCTCTCCATCTCCACCTCCCCTCCAAAACACAGACAAAAGGAAACAGGTAAACTTAGAACATCCTCTCCATCCCCACCTCCCCTCCAAAACACAGACAAAAGGAAACAGGTAAACTTAGAACATCCTCGCCATCCCCACCTCCCTCCAAAACACAGACAAAAGGAAACAGGTAAACTTAGAACATCCTCTCCATCTCCACCTCCCCTCCTAAACACAGACAAAAGTAAATGGCTATCTGTAAACTCAGAACCTCCTCCACATCCCCCACATCCCCTCCTTAACACAGACAAAAGGAAACACTATCTGTAAACTTAGAACATCCTCTCGACACCCCATATCCCCTCCTAAACACAGACAAAAGGAAACACTATCTGTAATCTCAGAGCCTCCTCTCCACCCCCACCTCCCCTCCTAAACACAGACAAAAAGAAACAGGTATCTGTACTTAGAACCTCCTCCACATCCCCCACCTCCCCTCCTAAACACAGACAAAAGGAAACAGGTATCTGTACTTAGAACCTCCTCCACATCCCCCACCTCCCCTCCTAAACACAGACAAAAGGAAACACTATCTGTAATCTCAGAGCCTCCTCTCCACCCCCACATCCCCTCCTAAACACAGACAAAATAGAAACAGGTATCTGTACTTAGAACCTCCTCCACATCCCCCACCTCCCCTCCTAAACACAGACAAAAGGAAACACTATCTGTAATCTCAGAGCCTCCTCTCCACCCCCACATCCCCTCCTAAACACAGACAAAAAGAAAACAGGTATCTGTACTTAGAACCTCCCCCACATCCCCCAACTCCCCTCCTAAACACAGACAAAAGGAAACACTATCTGTAATCTCAGAGCCTCCTCTCCACCCCCCCCCCTACATCCCCTCCTAAACACAGACAAAAAAGAAACAGGTATCTGTACTTAGATCATCCTCCCCATCCCCCACATCCCCTACTTAACAAAGACAAAAGGAAACAGGTATCTGTACACTTAGAACCTCCTCCACATCCCCCACATCCCCTCCTAAACACAGACAAAAGGAAACAGGCATCTGTACACTTAGAACCTCCTCCACATCCCCACCTCCCTTCCCAAACACAGACAATGTAAACTCAGAACCCCCTCCCTTAAAATATGTTTGTGTAAGGTTTAAAATTTTACTTACCAATGACTAGTATAGCACCTAATTTTAAAACACCTAATTCCATATTTGAATAATTCTGAAAAAAATAATAAAAGATAATCTTTTTAACCATTGAAGCGTATAGACATGGCATTTATAGTGCTGGCATTGCTGTGCAAAGTAAACTGAATAAAGAGTGTTTGAGCTCTACAATTAGTTTGATTTGGTCAGAAGTTGAAGTTAAACCACTTTAAATGTCGTCTCTAAACAGTTCAATGGTTATATTTACTTTTCACATTTTTTGAAAATCTCGCTTTTGTGTTTTAATCATGAAATAACTGGAATAGCCAATCAGTTACCTTAAGTGTATAGGTATAACACAAGATATAGTGACATCAGTCCTATAGTTACATGTGAACAGTCAATCAGTTACGTCAAGTGTATAGGTGTAAGCAAGATATAAGTGACATCAGTCCTATAGTTACATGTGAACAGTCAATCAGTTACGTCAAGTGTATAGGTGTAAACAAGATATAAGTGACATCAGTCCTATAGTTACATGTGAACAGTCAATCAGTTACGTCAAGTGTATAGGTATAAACAAGATATAAGTGACATCACTCCTATAGTTACATGTGAACAGTCAATCAGTTACGTCAAGTGTATAGGTATAAACAAGATATAAGTGACATCAGTCCTATAATTACATGTGAACAGTCAATCAGTTACCTCAAGTGTATAGGTGTAAACAAGATATAAGTGACCTCACTCCTATAGTTACATGTGAACAGTCAATCAGTTACGTCATGTGTATAGGTGTAAGCAAGATATAAGTGACATCAGTCCTATAGTTACATGTGAACAGTCAATCAGTTACGTCAAGTGTATAGGTATAAACAAGATATAAGTGACATCACTCCTATAGTTACATGTGAACAGTCAATCAGTTACGTCATGTGTATAGGTGTAAACAAGATATAAGTGACATCACTCCTATAGTTACATGTGAACAGTCAATCAGTTACGTCAAGTGTATAGGTATAAACAAGATATAAGTGACATCACTCCTATAGTTACATGTGAACAGTCAATCAGTTACCTCAAGTGTATAGGTATAAACAAGATATAAGTGACATCACTCCTATAGTTACATGTGAACAGTCAATCAGTTACGTCAAGTGTATAGGTATAAACAAGATATAAGTGACATCACTCCTATAGTTACATGTGAACAGTCAATCAGTTACGTCAAGTGTATAGGTATAAACAAGATATAAGTGACCTCACTCCTATAGTTACATGTGAACAGTCAATCAGTTACGTCATGTGTATAGGTATAAACAAGATATAAGTGACATCACTCCTATAGTTACATGTGAACAGTCAATCAGTTACGTCAAGTGTATAGGTATAAACAAGATATAAGTGACCTCACTCCTATAGTTACATGTGAACAGTCAATCAGTTACGTCATGTGTATAGGTGTAAACAAGATATAAGTGACATCACTCCTATAGTTACATGTGAACAGTCAATCAGTTACGTCAAGTGTATAGGTATAAACAAGATATAAGTGACATCACTCCTATAGTTACATGTGAACAGTCAATCAGTTACGTCAAGTGTATAGGTATAAACAAGATATAAGTGACATCAGTCCTATAGTTACATGTGAACAGTCAATCAGTTACCTCAAGTGTATAGGTATAAACAAGATATAAGTGACATCAGTCCTATAGTTACATGTGAACAGTCAATCAGTTACGTCAAGTGTATAGGTATAAACAAGATATAAGTGACATCACTCCTATAGTTACATGTGAACAGTCAATCAGTTACGTCAAGTGTATAGGTATAAACAAGATATAAGTGACATCACTCCTATAGTTACATGTGAACAGTCAATCAGTTACGTCAAGTGTATAGGTATAAACAAGATATAAGTGACATCAGTCCTATAATTACATGTGAACAGTCAATCAGTTACGTCAAGTGTATAGGTATAAACAAGATATAAGTGACATCACTCCTATAGTTACATGTGAACAGTCAATCAGTTACGTCAAGTGTATAGGTATAAACAAGATATAAGTGACATCAGTCCTATAGTTACATGTGAACAGTCAATCAGTTACGTCAAGTGTATAGGTATAAACAAGATATAAGTGACATCACTCCTATAGTTACATGTGAACAGTCAATATGTTACGTCAAGTGTATAGGTATAAACAAGATATAAGTGACATCAGTCCTATAGTTACATGTGAACAGTCAATCAGTTACGTCAAGTGTATAGGTATAAACAAGATATAAGTGACATCACTCCTATAGTTACATGTGAACAGTCAATCAGTTACGTCAAGTGTATAGGTATAAACAAGATATAAGTGACATCACTCCTATAGTTACATGTGAACAGTCAATCAGTTACGTCAAGTGTATAGGTATAAACAAGATATAAGTGACATCAGTCCTATAGTTACATGTGAACAGTTAATCAGTTACCTCAAGTGTATAGGTATAAACAAGATATAAGTGACATCACACCTATAGTTACATGTGAACAGTCAATATGTTACGTCAAGTGTATAGGTATAAACAAGATATAAGTGACATCAGTCCTATAATTACATGTGAACAGTCAATCAGTTAC